>JAVTVY010031453.1:0-12012 GCA_036873755.1 Hanleya hanleyi
GGTTGGGCTGTCATAGTCGAACCCCCTACGAATTTTCGCTAGATCCGCTCTTCAAGATGCGTGTTTTATGTTCATATATCTAAATCTGATAAACGTTTAAATATCAGTCCCCCCTCCTCAAAGACAATATATGATAAGTGGAATATAGGTGACCAATTCTCCACCGCCAACTAACGTAATATACCTCGAAATCATTTCATAATAATTACGGGTGCTTATTTCTGTCTATCTACATTAAGATCTGGAAACTAGACCTATACGTTGAACTTCGAGCAAAATACCGGCCCAAATATTTGCATTTAGTATAATAAAATGAACCGTGGGCTACTGCTAATCCGATAAGCTGATATACTCGTATAACGAGAAGAAAGACTGGTCCAGTCTGCTATATGATTCGTTTTATTTGCAGAATTATTTAGGAAGTTGCTATCCGCAAGAAATTATTTATATAATAATTCAATCACGGTAAGAACGAAAAGACCACAACCAGTTATATAATTTTCTTACATTATACCGGGGGAGGCCGACTAGGAAAGATAGGCGGGATGATTCCAAATCAGACAGATGAGAGTGCGATTAAACCCGTACACCGGATACGTTAGGAAACGGCTAATTTTAGTCGTTATTTATATGGGTGAATGTTCATTTTTCATATATTTTGTTCTCTGAGTTTCACTTAATATATGATAGGGGGATAATTTCCGGGGGAGAAATTCCTAGGGGGGGGGAGCTTTCCAGGGAGACTATTGTCGGGGGAATCTTTGCGGGGGGGGGGGACTTTTCCGTACCCCATATGGGACATACACAATATTTTATGTGACATCACAGAAGAGTGCACCAGACGATATAAAAAGTACCGGGCAGTGCACCGTATAAGGAAGCAAACTGGTAGAAAACCTGCAGATTTAACTTTAAAGGATATATGACGACAATACGTGTGAGATGGTAATCAACCTGATTTTTTTTCAATCCAAAATCTGCCAAATCAGATGTTTCTAGAAGTTCACATACTGAAATAGCAGCCACGAAAAAAAAACTGAGTTGCTCCGTTGTATAAAAATGGATATATAATCGATTAAAATGTGTCCCTCAGCCTGATTTGGTATTTTTGAGGCATTTATATTGAGAATTTCCTCTTACAGCAAAAATGTGACACTTCAAACCAAAATAACTTTGTAAAACAATATATGAGGAAGTTTGTTTATTGGAAAGAACCACGAATGGTTTTGGTTTGGGGTGTCACATTTTTGCTAAAGGAGAAAACCCTTCATGAAAATGCCCCAAAATACCGAAAATAGCCCGGGAGCACATTGTGATCAATCATATCTCCATTTTTATGCAACTGAACATCTCAGGGTTTTTTTCGAAGGGCATATTTCGGTATGTAAACTTCAAGAAAAATCTGTTATGGCAGGTTTTGGAGTGGAAAAAGAAAATCGGCTTTATTACCATCACACACAATTGAGTTTTCCGTATGTAAACGTCGCATATCCGTTACAGTACCGGGTGGTAAATGAAGTACCGGACGAAATAAGCAAACAAAACGATTTAAATATCTCAACCTGATCTACATGTATCATAATAATCGCGCCAGTGTTTTTCTTGAGCTGCGATCAAAACTCAAGCACTTTTGTAAAAGCAAGAATTCGCTTGTCGCATTCAATGTTAATTTATTTCTGTCCTTTCCTGCCTTTGTGACCTGGTAATGATTACTCAGTGAAATAATTTCTTGCGGATAGCAACTTCCTAAATAATTCTGCAAATAAAACGAATCATATAGCAGACTGGGCCAGTCTTTCTTCTCGTTGTACAAGTATATCAGCTTATCGGATTAGCTGTAGCCCACGGTTCATTTTATTATACTAAATGCAAATATTCGGGTCTGTATTTTGCTCGGAGTTCAACGTTTAGGCCTAGTTTCGAAACGTTGATGTTAAACATTATACGTTCAATCACATGAACAGATGATGGTTAGTTAAGTACCCAGTACGTAACGATCAACTATTAACTCTGGTCTCCGTTTGCTCTGTAGTTCCTGGTGAAAATGTGGTAACAGTTAATATAGATAATGATTTGCTCTATCTACTTGTCAACACTGACTTCTTCTCCACGAGGGGTTCTCAGTGCACTGGACGTAGATAGTGAATGTTTGAGACAAACAGAGAACGAATACAGTGGCTGTGTGTAGGGAGAAAGATCGTTGATTAACGGAATTACACACGAAAGTAGAAAACAATAAGACAGGATCCGCCTGTTTTAACGAAATATGGCCGACTCCTTCCGTAATATATAATTAACAAAATTTGCGAAGTTTATAAAAATCACCATCATGACGAGCGAGAAAATTAACAATGATTGTCTCGTGTAGCCCGCTCAGATGTGTTAAAGACCGACGATAAATCGGCGTTATGATTGAAAATTAGTGTACATCTATTTATGCAATTGTTTCCTTCTTCTTGTTTTGTACATATATGAACCTAAAACTGAATGTGCGTAAGGGAGATTCTCATCATATTTCTCTTCTTGAATTAGAGATGCACTATGTACATAAAGCTGAAATAAAGCTTGTGTATGGTACATGTACATTGGTGTTTGTATCACTTGTATCACTTGTGTCAGCAATCAGCAATTGTCGAGGTAAATGTCGTATCATAGTCATTTCCCCTCAGCAACATTTAACATGGTGTTAAATAGCAATTATTTTAACATGACTTATTTTTGCCGATGTGAGTAACTACGAGCGTTGACGGGCGTCACTGCATTTCGAAGAATCAGTGACAATTCCATGGAATATCTAGAAAATCAGAGCTTCTGAGCTATTTCACCAGGGCGTTGAAGCATTGAGCTTGGTGTTGGCGGTTGTTGCTACAAAATGACACCTCACACGACGCATTCGGACCAAGGATGGTTCATTTCTACACCAAATACCTTCCTTCACTGCCCCAAAATATCTGCTTTCGCTACTACTCGTACTGATGACGTCACAGATGACGTGAACATCCCTCAAATCGGAGTCTACACCCCGAGAGCTACAACATGTCACATCCCAAGACGCAATTATGTCGTAAATGTCGTATCATAGTCATTTCCCCTCAGCAATATTTAACATGGTGTTAAATAGCAATTATTTTAACATGACTTTATTTTTGCCGAAGTGAGTTTTTGCCGATGTGAGTAACTACGAGCGTTGATGGGGTCAGGGCGTCACTGCATTTCGAAGAATCAGTGACAATTCCATGGAATATCTAGAAAATCAGAGCTTCTGAGCTATTTCACCAGGGCGTTGAAGCATTGAGCTTGGTGTTGGCGGGCGTTGCTACAAAATGACACCTCACACGATGCATTCGGACCAAGGATGGTCCATCTCTACACCAAATACCTTCCTTCACTTCCCCAAAATATCCGCTTTCGCTACTACTCGTACTGATGACGTCACAGATGACGTGAACATCCCTCAAATCGGACTCTACATCCCGAGAGCTACAACATGTCACATCCCAAGACGCAATTATGTCGTAAATGTCGTATCATAGTCATTTCCCCTCAGCAATATTTAACATGGTGTTAAATAGCAATTATTTTAACATGACTTTATTTTTGCCGATGTGAGTTTTTGCCGATGTGAGTAACTACGAGCGTTGACGGGCGTCACTGCATTTCGAAGAATCAGTGACAATTCCATGGAATATCTAGAAAATCAGAGCTTCTGAGCTATTTCACCAGGGCGTTGAAGCATTGAGCTTGGTGTTGGCGGGCGTTGCTACAATATGACACCTCACACGACGCATTCGGACCAAGGATGGTCCATCTCTACACCAAATACCATCCTTCACTGCCCCAAAATGCCCACTTTCGCTACTACTCGTACTGATGACGTCACCAATGACGCCACAGATGCTGTGGACAGCCCTCAAATCGTTATCTACACCCCGAGAGCTACAAGATGACACCGCGCAGGACACATTCGGACCAAGGATGGTCCATCTCTACCCCAAATACCTTCCTGTACTGCCCCACAATGACCCCTTTACTTACTACAACCAACTGCGCACGCGCAGATTAACGAGACTTGCACTTAAAAACACGCCATTCTGACTCTACCCCACACAAGCTTCACTTTGACACCTTCCACGACCCATTCGAACCCATAGCGGTCCATCTCTACCCCAAACACACCCCACATACCCCACAAAATGCCTGCTTTCTATACTACGGCCAGACTGCGCATGCGCAGAGTATTGAAAACGGAAAACACCCGATTGACTGGATAGGCAGGCCCCGATAAGCTCGGGGACCGATATGACCCCCATGAGATAGAGTCGATAGGAGTAGATTCTAGGGTAAAGTCCGTGTTCCGTTTTTTTTATATCTGGAGACATTTTACATGAGCCCTATAGAGGGCAGCACCATCGATGCCAAAGGGGAATCCCATGGTTTCAGGTATTTTTGTCGACCCTCACCGATCCAAGGTCACACCCGATCGAGTCAAGAAGCTCTCTCGTGCTGGAGGTAGTTTTTGGTCTCTTGAGAAACAACGCCCCCTGCCGGAACTCTCCGTCATCTCCCCAAGACTTACCTCCCTGGAAAAGAGGGCTTTAAATCCACTTTCTATACTACTCACGTGTCGTGTCTCCTGGAGCGAACAGCTTCACCAGGCGAGCCAAGCGGTAGGCCTGGCCGAGATTGTTACCTTTGCAAGTGTTGTGTTAGCGGGCGTCAGCTAATCAACAAGTGTCTGGCTCTTATCATTGCCTATCCATTGTGTACTCCACAAAGACAGTATTATAGTGTTTTGTTTGTGCATGACATACGGTATATCTTATGCTATGACAATTTCCTTCAAATTCAATACATTGTACAGATATCTGGTACCGGTAGACGTAGAATATAACTTGTTTGGGTGGCATGAAGCTGAAAATTAGCCAGCAAATAAAGGCTTTCTTATTGACAAGCACTTCTTGTATACATTATTATACATTAACCGGCCACATGCACGTTCCGTTACAAATACCCACCAAATTAGTTACAAAGAAGACAATGAAATTTAAACCCATTTTCCATAGTATTATAAATTAAAATTCTAAATGGAAAATTTAGTGTTTACAGTATTGGAAATATATTAAGTTCAAATGTAATGGCTAAACTGCAGATTTGCATCACATACCTGTGGAATAGTTCAAATTGAACAATTGAATTGCGATGATAACATTGTGCATTTGGATTACTTTAACGTCTAATAATCGTAATTTTGGATCTGATGGTTAAATGCAATTCCTCGCCAGATATCCATCAAATGATAGCAAATAAATCCATCAAAGCAAACATTTCATATTTACGTTTACAGTATTGTAAATGAAACTGTAATGTGTGAAATGATTTCATACGTAGCTACCATTATATCAAATAAAACTGTAATATTCACCATACATTCACCCGTGTATGTGGAAGAGGTAGTATTCCTTTTGAAATGATTTAATATGTACCTAATAGCGTAGCAAATAAAATGGTATTATATCCCATACATTTAAACATCTATGGGGTAGATGTAAATATAAATATTTTTTTTGAAATGATTTAATATGCACCTACCATTATAGCAAATAAAATTGTAATATACACCATTTCTTTGCGCATCTGTGAGATAAATGTAAATATAAGTATTCTTTTTCAAATGATTTCATATATAGCTACCAGTTTAGCAAATACAATGGATTTATACACCAACATTTACACATATAGAGGATAGTTGTAAATATAAACATTTTATTTGCATTGTTTTGAGATATAGATGCCATAGTTCGAAATTTACGGTTAAGTTTCATATTATTTGCAATATATATCACGCAATGGTCAATGTAACTCCAACAATTCACATATATTTATTACAGGTTGGAAAGTGGCTAAATATAACTGATAGATTTGCATTCGGGTCACTACAATAGCGAATGTATTCAAATAAATGAGATTTATTTGCAAAACATTATCGTGCGTTGTATATCTATCGTAATTAGGGACTCTCCAAGGTACGACATGCACATTAAATGTATCCAAAGGATACCTTAAATGTATTGTAAATGTATGCGAAATGTATGGGAAACACCAAGATTCGACATAGGCCATGAATCCATGGAACTCTAAAAACATTTACTACACTGGTGAATTTGGGGCTGTCAATCATACAGAATACATGAACAACATTCTTAAATATAACATCAAATATGGGAATCCAATTGTATGAGCCATACCTCTCCGATCACATCGACTTATACATCAAATGAATGCAAATGTTACTTATAATTGCTAGCGTAAAACTTAGTGTTCAAACAATTGGAAATAAAACCATTATATTCACCTTACATGCTGACCGTATATTAAATGTAATTAAAATGACGTTTTTATGTAGTGCGAGTGTCTGTGTTGAAAGACCTAGCTGACGGCAGATCAAGGTCAAACGTCTGGCTCGTTTCACTGTGCGGGGAGAGTACAACAAGTGTACGGTATATGCAAAAGTCATCTCCTATATTTTATCTTGATTCATCGAATCAATATTTTATTCTCTAGAAACCGTGATGATATTCTGTTAAGATTAATAGAATTTAGATATATCGATCAATTCCAGTAGATATTTCTCTCTTCACGAGGTCAACCTATCATTCCCACGTAGTTGTGACCTAAGCTTGACGTTTTAGACATACATTGGTCAGTACTCAGAACATGGAAATGAGGGTGTTGATGCCAGATATGCATAAGTCACAAGGAGAATGGGGAGCGACTTTCGTAGATCGGGAAAAAAATCTAATCAACAACTGTGTTTCACGGCTTACCGGTAATTGTTCACATGGATCATGCCCAACACCACCTTCTTGTTCTTCCACCGCATACTGGGCTGTTGGTTCTGTTTTCACTGTTACATGGCCCGCTTCCATAGATTCGTTTGCAGGATGCCGGTAGGTTATCCCATCATCTTGCACCAATGATCCTGTCGCTTGATCAAGAGATTCCAGTTTTACTGATAAGCCTTCCATTGTCCTCTCAATTATGACAGATAATTTAGTCCCACTGAAATAAAAACACAACAATCATCTTTTATTAGTGACTTAAAGGAGAAATATTCGGTTATTCAGTTGAAACGTCACATCTCAACTACTGAGATTATTTTATCCAAGAATAATGTCATCGAAAACTACGAAATCACAAAAGGGATATGGTGAAAAATAATTCATAGTAAAAAAAACCCAACAAAACAGTCCCCCAATTTTTTCGTCTTCTTTAATCACAACAATTCTTTGTCAATTTCTTCTTCTTTCTTTTTCTGTGCTGTCACAAGGCGAACATTTAGTTTTTTTCTTTCACAATATTTTTCTTTCTTTTTTAAATCAACCAATAAAATGTAGCCATATAAAAATATCGTTGACCGCACACTAACAAAGAAATTATGTGCGATCATCGAGACACTGTTTAATACTTCAGTGTTGGATTGAAATATCGTAATATATTCTCAGAGCTACTAAAAGAAACACTGAAGTACTCTTTTCGTCTATACATATTTTTTATTTATATCTTTTTATTTGCAATCGGCATAAAAAGTTGTCTATTTTATTAAAAGAACCCGCCTGAAATGCCCGTCCGTATGTCTGTCTGTCAGAGATAGAATCCGTTGACACTCTTGAAAGTTTGAGCGACCAAACTTGGTACACATGTACTGCACCTACAGCGTCAGATTCGACATTCAGTATCTCGCCATCGTCCAAATTGTTTTTTTTCCTGTGTTCTGAGAATATAAATACGAGGGAGCCACCAAATTTGGAAAACAAATGCTACGTGACAATACCAACATGATGATACTACATAAGCATCAGATTCGACAATCAGTAGCTAGCCATTGTCCAAATTGTTTTTCCTGTGTTCTGAGTATATAAATACGACTGAGCCACAAAATTTGGAAAACAAATGCTACGTGACAATACCCACATGATGGTACTACATAAGCATCAGATTCGACAATCAGTAGCTAGCCATCGTCCAGATTATTTTTCTTTGTGTTCTGCTCTTGTAAGTGGTTTAAAACCGCCAAGCTTGGTACACACATAATACGAGACAATGCCTTCATGATGGTATCATATAAGCTTATAAGCTAATAGACAACCAGTAGCTAGCCTGAAATGTCCGTATGTATGTCTCTCACAGATAGCGTCCGTTGACACTCCACCTTCCCCACGTCAATGTTGCTATTTGTGAGCCAAAGGCAAACCCTTGACCAACTTGCATAGCAAACCACGTTTCGCCCACATTCCAGTTACGTGACCTAGAAAAACTGCGCTAATGGTAAAATACGTTTGGGTTTTACTTTCGCTGCTAAACTATTCGCTGATACCGAATGTAAAATATTTAATCCGAGCATGCATAATAATAAAATATTAATGGATAGACCAGTGAAATTTTATAGAAATCCGTGCGTTTCAATCCAATTCAAATCCTTCATGGGAAGGTCAGGTCGGATACAATGACATCGCGGACCGCCGTTGAAGTTTCCGTGTTTCCTACATTTGCCTGGCTTGCTGGACGTTTGATGATAGATGAATGGGTTTATTTTCCCTTCAAATAGATTTTGTTTCAAACTGTATTTCCTTCATATTTATTAATGTTCATGGTTGTTGAAAAGGTTCATGTTCATCTGCCACTGGGTATCGCACAAGCCATGGTGTTTTCGAATCTGTTGTCACGGACGCCATGGTCGAGGTATTTAAGTGATCTCATTGGTCAATATGTGCAGGATGTTGCTTTTGCTGATTGGCTGACATCTATCGCTGTGTTGTCGTTGATCGCGATACATTGCCCAAGCGTACCAGGGGCTATATCTGGGATAGAGATACCCCTGGTTTTATCGAGAATGTTGACACCCTTGCAAGTAGTTTAGAGCCACCAAACTTGGTACACATATACTACACCTACAGGATGGTACCATGAAAGCGTCAAATTCGACAATCAGTAGCTAGCCATCGTCCAAATTGTTTTTCTCTGTGTTCTGCCCATGCAGGTGGCTTAAAACCGCCAAACTTGGTACACATAATACGAGACAATGCCTACATGATGGTATCATATAAGCGTTAGATTCGACATTCAGTAGCTAGCCTGAAATGTCCGTATTGATTTCTCTCACAGATAGCGTCCCTTGACACCCTTGCAAGTGGTTTAGAGCCATCAAACTGTGTACACATATACTACACCAACAGGATGGTACCATGAAAGCGTCAAATTCGACAATCTACGACTGAGCCACAATACCTACATGTACATAAGTTAGCCTATGCTCGTCAGATTTGACAGCCAGTAGCTAACCGTCGTCCACATTGCTTTGCCTGTATTCTGCCATCGCGAGTGGTTTTGGGTCACCAAGCTTGGTAGTCGTATACTACGGGGCATTGCCTATATGATGGTACCATATGAGTGTCACATTCGGCATTCAGTGACTAGCCATTGTCCAAATTGTATTTTCCTTATGTTCTGAGTATATAAATACGACTGAGTCACCAAACTTGGTATACATATACTGCGCGACTGTACCTACATGATACCATATTATAAGCGTCAGATTCGACAGCCGGTATCTCACCATCGTCCAAATTGTTTTTCCCTATGTTCTGAATATATAAATACGAGTGACCATATGGAACCATTCGATAGTGTAAAGTACAGTGGCTGTACGTAGTATATACATACTAGCTAAAAACTAAGCATCAGATCCAACATTCAGTAGCATGCCATTGTCCATGAATAATTCCTGTGTCTATTTTCATGAATATCGTGTTTTCTATTAATACATCGCATAGCGGTACAGTGCACAACGTAAGATATAGCCTACACAGAAAAGCTCTTGTTGGATATTTGGGCTACGTTACCACGCAATTTTTCCCATCAAGTAAGGCCTTAGCAAAAGCTGACCTGGCTAACAGCTTTAAACCTCATAGGGGCCCAAAAACAATGGTCATTTCTTTAAGAATAATATAGTTCTCTGTATGTTGTGTGAAATATATTTCTGTTGATTGCCAAAATGATTGGATGTCACAATATACAAATTCGAGCTTTTCTGTTTCAGTTTTACAGAAAGAACATAACGGACACCATGTTATTTTCATTTATTAATAAACTATTACTGAGGAGAAATCTGCGCAGAATTTTAAATGGCAAATTCCATAGAGCGGTGTCTTGTGTTCGGTGCAAGAGTTGGCCATCATATAGTTACATTTCCACCTAATGTCTACTCTGGACAAACTTCTCTCTCATTATTGTTCAGAGATTGGGACCAGCCCGTGGAAACCATCTTGAAGACCTCTACAACCTTTGGAACATTTCATCAAGGAACGCAGCCCAGGAGGATATATGGGAGAGGGCGGTTCTCTTTCATTATTGTTTAGTCTTCCATTCATTCAGGATGTTCCTAAATAATCTTAAATAATCCAAAAATGTGCCTTTTAAACTTAATTTGAATTTACTCCGTTAAAGTTACACAACTCTCGTTGTTCATTTAAAAGATCTTCAAAGTGATTCACACCTTTGCTGGACCAATGTTGGATATAAAGGATTGACTTCATAAAATGTGAATTTAACCAGATATATTCCCACTAAAGGGATTATCATCAGTAAATTTAATTTTTCTATCAAAGATTTGCCATGCAGAAAGTACTCAAGATTTTTAAGATTTTCTATCTCCTTTCTAAAATTTCCCCGCCAGTGAAAACATTGTATCCAGAGCGGTATGGTACCATAGTGTTGACTACATCTTCACCGGACCGGTACCAAAGCTGTACCAGAGCAGACACACAACCATCGATGGTCCATAATGCTACCTTTATGGAGAAGATGTCACTGCTATGGCACCATGTCGCTCTGTTCACAATGTTTTCACTGGCAGGGAACTTAAATGTGTACCCCTGGTTTCAGCGAGGATGGGTACAGAGAAGAGATGATTGATATCACTTAGTTTACCAGAATTTATTTTGAAGACATGGATTATTTAAAAAAAAAAATTGTTGAACACCATTTTTTGATGATATGAAGGTACATGGTCTGAAAAAAAATAAATTCATCCATCAGCCAAATTATGATAATTGACACCCATACAACAATCCATCAAGGTCTCTTAAGGGCAAACCTAAGAAGATTGAAAATTACTGATCGAAATGATAGTCATAGGCAGTGTTTGCCAAATATCTCCAAAATGGCTACAAGGATTTGGATGAAAATTTCGCATACATTGGTTCAGATTGTTGTGGTTATTCCAATGCAATTAGAAACCAAATATATTACTATTTCACAAAGAAATCACTCTTGCAACTTACCGCATTGAACTGTAAGGCTGCCAGGGTGCATTACTTGGATAGGAATTTAAAAACGCCCAATAAACTTCCTTTAAATCAACCACAATTAGATCCCACACAGATAATAGCAAAAGGAATTGAGAATGGCTTCAAAATTGAAAATTTGCAAGCAGGAAATGAGCGACAAATGACCCGCCATGGCATCTTCTTCACTTTACTTGTCGCTTGGAATTATGGGTAGGTAATATTCGCTGTATTGTTTACAATATTACTAATGGTACAGAATAAAAATTATGATATTACCGTCCTTGACAACTGGACACAGAGCAAGATTGTTACTTATATCAAGTGAAATACTACCTGCCAAGGGAGACACAATGAAGCAAATATTTGATTATTAACCTATTTCCGTGTGTATTTTTACGTTCTTTTGAAAAGCTCCGCCCCGCCATTTTCATCGTCACAAACTGGCTGGGTCAAGCACCTTGGCTGCATAAACATGCGCCGGAAATCTAACATTCATTCAACATCCCGAACTGTAACGAATCCTTACATGTTCACTTAGTATGTATTAATGGATTGTCATAATACCAATTAAATCGTCTATTGATTAATAATTATCCTTTAGTGAAGGGACTATATATCTGGGTGGTTTGCCTCAGTTGTTGGGAGTTAAATGGCATTCGGGTTTTCC
>JAVTVY010031454.1:0-13498 GCA_036873755.1 Hanleya hanleyi
AAGACAACTCTGTCAACTCTGCTGGCCCAATTCCTGGTTATCTCCCCTGATTCGAACATTTCGAAATTGGTACGTTATGCAATGTTTTTTTTTATTCTTATTCGAAGGACATGTAAAATAAATGTGCAATAATTGCATTGTGGGTAATACCTAACCCCGCCTATTTGAATATGTAACGAGGTTTTTCATTGGCTATTGGGAAATCGACGGCGAAAATGGCGGCATATTTGACAGTCGGTTTGCCTCGTCTTTGGCTGGCGATGTCTTCTTTGATAATGTTTGTCTTGTGTTTGTCTTCATTCTTAGTGCCAAATCACAAACTGACCAAAGAGACAGTGAAGGCAAACCGACACATATCTCAAATATACCGCCATTTTCGCCATCGATTTCTCAATAGCCAACGAAAAACTTCGTTACATATCCATATAGGCGGGGTTAGGTATTACCCACAATGCAATTATTGCACATTTATTTTACATCTCCTTCGAATAAGAATAAAAAAACATTATATCCTCCACGGATGGTATTTTAGTTCTGGGTTTTTAAATACCCGGTGCAGTATTAAGTGTTGAGTTTTAAGAACTTTCACTGGTAGTCTGATCATACAGTGTCTTTTCGGTCTGACGTTTGACACTTGATCTAAGTCGTAAATTTATTTGTGACATGATCAGTCATTCTTCTTGTCATCCCCAATTATTTAGGTCGATACAAGCCATCCTTGTTTCGGGTTCTGAAAGTTTCACTTTCACTCCCCTGGCAATCCCAAGAACATGCCAGACATGCCTGAAGTTGAAGCATTTTAGGCCGTGCTGTTAGAACATGATAGTTGTTCAAAACTCCATGTTCAACACAAAACTGTGGTCCCGCTGATGGCGGGTTCCCACAATTACACCCTCAAAGTAAACATCGCCGTTTAGCTCGGCATTTGGGGTTGTCTCATTTAATATTTTATTCATGTTTTGTTGGCTTCATGCTCAAGTTTGTCTTGGCAAACATATTTGCTTTGGACTTATTTGAGAGATATTTATATTATACCTATGATTTCTAGTGTTGCCGTACAATATCTGTGGCACGGTACGGAAAATACAATTTGGCCTTCGTGTTGAGGATTACAAATCTGGGTTGCTGTGCAACATATATTTCAGTGTATTGTTGCCCACGTGGGTGCAGCGTGCTCCCCATATCTGAGTATTGCCATTCTCACTTTCAGGCCGTTTTACTGAATCAGTATAATTTGATCGTAATGACCATCGATGGTTGCTGAAGGGAAAGTTTGCCTTTCACTGCCGAAGGATGATATATTGTCTAATCCTTCAGAGCTTCTTTATTTTATGTTGTTGTTGTCCTGTAACAACAACAACTGTTTCGCACAGAATCTATTGTCTGTTTCGGAACGTCGTCCACCTTCTATATGTGGTCACGACTGATTGGAATTCCTGTTTCCCGCTGAGGGGATTATCTGCCTTTGGCTCTCGAGGATAATTTTTTTTTATCTAATCCTTCGGAGCTTCTCACAGAGTTCTCACAGTCTGCTTCAGAAGTAGGCCATTTTGGTCGTCCACATGTATTCTATGTGTTCACGACAGACGGCAAACAATCCCGTTCATCCGTCCGAATAGGCATATTCCTGGATAATCACGGGAATGAAAATGACACTTGGGAATTATAGATGCAGTATTTGCATGGATTGTGAACCGATCGTTAGATATTACCTAGATATTTTACGATATGTTCGGTAACTCTAAAATGTCATCTGCATTGGCGTGAAGCCATATTGGAGAAGGACGAGATCACGTGGTGGGTGAAGTCATGTGTTTGAAATGCTACGAGACTTTGAATGATGGCTTGAAATTAGACGTGAAGTCGGAGAAATACAACTTTATTATACCTTACGAGGTTTGACGAAATAAAATGGGTGTTTACTCAGCTGTAGAATTTTGTTATTTTTTTCTACCGTTGTTTTTGGAATCTGATGGCATAATTCTGTCATGCCGAGCACGAGTTTACGCAGCGTTTAATTTTGGTGAAATATAAGTGAGGTACAAAAAGGATTTTTAATCTGACTATTCTCTTTATATTAGCCTTATAGACTGAACATGCATGCACAACACTTTGCTGACCTGATTGGAGCTCGAAGGTAGAATTACAACACATATAAGGGAAGTGGGAAGAGGTGCCGACATACTGACAGAGTCACATGGCTTCACAGTATAGTCTTCTGGTTAACCTATTCTAAAGCACATACCAAGAATCTAACCGATTCGTGATATGTGTTGTATCTCAGGTACGCTTTTATTGTACCTGTTCATGTGGCAACTTGAATGGCATGACCACACGGCCCTTAGCACCGGCATAAGCGGTATTAGATACAAGTATAGAGAGCTATGATGGAAATGCTCTGACCATTCGTATACTGGTAATTGGTGAGCTGTGTCTCTGTGACAACTCGAACTGGCGATTGGTGAGCTGTATCGTCGTCAGATGAAAATGACGGCATTTGACACAAAAGACTAGTCTGTAAAGCCCGATGTCGACCAAGCATCAACTTCCCACAAATGCCAACATATATCAAAGACCAAAAGGTCACTCTCACAAGCCGGTTTTTTGTGTTGGGAGACACTGAAGTGTACACGGTGGAGACGAATGACGCTGTCTGGAGAGCGTTCTCGTGGGTGAAAAGAGTGGCAGGAGACTGGTACCAAATTGTGAGAGGAAGCAGGGCAATTTGATGTGATCTGAGACGTTGAAGGGAGTCTATCGAAGGAAGTCTGTTTTATCGGTCGTCGTGAGTCTCCCAGACTGGGTCGTTTATAAGCGCGCCATCGAAGCAGCATCTCAGAACTGTGACAGACAGATTCGCTACCAGAGACGTAATATCAGACTACACCATCTAGTCAGATACGTCATTAGGAGAGGCAACATCGCAAGCCAGGTTACGCTTGAATAGGAATTGCGAGTAGTGGAAAAAGAAGGTTCTTAGACCAGGTGCCTGCCCAGATCCTGTGAGGACTGTGTAGCCGTGATCTCTGGGCTTGATGATTCCTCCTTGGAGCTGGGCCGTGGAGTGAGTCGCTGTTGAGCAAGGTCGCTGAAGCCTGGGGTCTATCCCTACGAGGAGTGCCGTCTGCTGACGTGCGAAACCGTCCAGTTGACTTGTCCTGCGGAGTTTTACGGAGAGACGGACCGGTACAGTAGAAGCCTTTGTACTGTGAGCGTACTGTCGTTCCTAGGCCGTCCGTATCCATTGATAATTACCAAGGCTTGGAGGGACCAGATCGTGTACTCAGACACGACGAAAAACGAGTCCATACGACTTTGGAGTGGACGAACACCGAGGGAAGGAAGAGAGCCGCTATATCCATAGCCTCGCTTCAACAACGAGAGAAGGAAGGACGTCGAGCCGCTATCCTTAGCTCCGCTCCAACGACATTCAATACGAAGAAAGGGCCAGCAACCAGGCCGCCCTATAAACGGCACTTGTTTCCAATAACTCTACAAATTTACATCTTAAAACTCGATTATCCTGTACATTTGACTGAATATTACTGCAGATTATTTGACTCTATATCAGCCTTGGTTGTCTCTACACTCTCCCACTTTCACGATCCGGACAAGGTGACAGGCTGAAGTGAATATCTAGATGGCAAGGACTAGTGCCGGCAGGAACCGTGGCCTGACAGCCTGTACACTACCATTTAAGTGAAGTCACCCTTGTCTATATTCTGCATGCTATGCAGTCTATATTTCTATAATTGTCTTATGCATTCTGTTTTCTGATTTTTTTTTCACTATTTAATGTTCCGTCGTCTGTGTCTGTGCGGCTATTTCGTTACGTAGTTGCTGCATAACAATGCAATAAATCTTCATTTGATTTGATTGATTTGCAAGAGAAATACCTGTTATGTAAATCTTATTGATTTTTGTCCGTGTTTGGAGCGGCGTTAATGTGGCATCTATCCCAAGTAAATGCTTTTCGACACAACTTATGTGACAAATTGTGATGAGTGAAGAATGATCCTAATTTTCATTAACCCTATCTGGCCTGGGCTTTTTGGGACCTATCCTGTCCTTGGGGGGGGGGGAGCCGAAGTGGCCCCCCTAATTATTTTTCTTACCCCTTGAGCTAGGGGACTGAAACTTACCACACTATACCCTTGGGTCAAGCTCTACCAGAAAATGGGAAAAAATCCAAGATGGCCGCCTTGATGACGTTACAGTGACGTCATTTTCAAAAACGGCATTTTTTGGTCGATTTTGCGGTCGGATCTTCCGAATTTTTTATTTATGCAATTTCTCCACAAAAACTGCATGATAAATTAGTAAATATTAATGTGATGTGAAATAAAATAGTTTTTGCACACTTTTCATCGCGGAAAAGCAGAAATTTTGAAGAAATGTGACAAAAACATCACTTTTCTGGTACCCCACGTAGCCGCCATCTTGAATTTACCCATGATCCTCTGCTCAGGGGGTTATGCAATAGGGCTCAAAATGACCCCAATATGATAAACTATAAAGTCCCGGAGTTTCAGCACTACATATTTCGTCGTTCCGGAGATGGCCCAGAAAGTTTGGTAGGGGGCCATAATGGGGTAAGAATGTTTTTATGTACAGATTTTTCCAGTTTCAGGGGTTTATTCGTCGACCAGGCAGTCCACTAGTTTATTTACCACCAGGCTTGTTCGCAAACATACCATTTGGTCACCTCTTGGTGTATATGTTTCCGCCCGCAACTTATCCAGTGGAATTTTTCTGACCGGATTTCCGTCAACACCGCTACAAAATGACATCAACGGGAATTTTTTTTTTTTTGAATATTTCGAATAGTTCTGTTGACTGACATTATGTAAATATTCATTAAATCACGAGTCATAAACAGTGATGCTGATCATTGGTAATCATAACATGTCCTGTTTTATATAAAATATCAAATGTACTCGTATCTGATAAGATTTACCACCTGTTGTGTTATCGTGTTTATCAATCGTTAATTTCAATATACTAACATACAATTCCTCGTGCTGAATATCATATTGTGTAAATTATATTTACAATTCGACCTGGTTTCGCAATTATCTCAGTTCTATACCAGCCAGTCAGCTTACAATGTGATATTTTGTTTGTTTAGCGTGCACAAACAAGCAAGTAAAGTAATGCACCCTATATACAGAATTGTCATAAATTTGGGTCGGTCTTTAGTAATGGTGGATCGCCGATCCCCCTGATCTCCCCAACATTCCAGCAGATCGGAATGGTGATCCGCACGTAATATACACCTGGTCCATCGTGCTCTTGGCAGGCACATATGGGTGATCCGCCCGGTACGCGATCGGCCCCAAATTGTGATGTACTCCCTTGCCTTCAGCAAGATCTGCCTGAAGGTGGCGCCACAAGGGTTCGTTCCATCCTTCTGTGAATGCATGTCCATTCGTGTTCGTGCAATTTCTTCGCAAGCAATCAATTTGAACTTTCTTTCCTCCATCCTCCTTAATGTAGGTCTGTATACTCCGTACCTCCGTGCCAGGCCCGGCAGGCAGATTAGAGCTATACAATTATTACTGGAACTGCCCGTTTAAATATCAGTCAGTGAACAGACGGCGTTTTGGGGGCAATAGAGAGATAGTGGGGTCTCAGTATATTTAGATGAAGGCCCAGTCTATGTGCTAAGAGAAAAAAGCTGGAGGACAAAATCTTTGAATTCCGAGAGGAAACAACTGTCTTAAGACTTCAAAGCAACCAGAAGGAGACGAAATACACGAAATATTGCATGGCGCTTAATTCGGTTAAATATGGGCATGTTCGATGAGGTCATAAGATCACGAATATTTCCAATTGAAGTGGGTGATATTCGTTGTGGTGTACAAGCTATCCGCCATGACTCGGATTTGATAGACGAACCATGATTTGGGATGATGGATTCCTCCACTAATTGCTTCGTGCCAATTATCCCTTCCTCAGGGATTCGGCATATGGTCTGTTGTCGCAAGACGTTTTCCATATTGCTTTGCATCGAAATCTGCCTGTATTAAAGTGGCGGCACTCTGGTTCCATTATTCGTCCATCCGGATTCTGGCTTCGCCCACGATAAAATCAAAACGCTTCATCCGATTTATCTGAAATTTGATTCATGCGTTCCGTGCGACAAGACGGCGATTGGTATTGCGTTCCAGCAAGATCTGCCTAAAGGTGGCGCCACTAGGCTTCATTCCGTTCTTCGCTGCTGCAAGCGATAAATTTGAAATGCTTCGTCGAATTTCTCTGTAATTCAGCATACGCATTCCCTGCGTCCAGCCGTCGATTGGTATTGCGTTTCAGCAATATCTGCCCGAAGGGTTCATTTCGTGGGTGTTGGTGCGAATTAGATATGTTTTCGCATATGATACGCTTGAAACGCTTAGTCGGATTCCTCTGAAATTTGTCATATGTGTTCCTTGCTACAAGATGTCGACTTGCGCTTCAGCAAGATCTGCTTGTAGGTGGCGCCACTAGCGTTCATTCCGTTCTTCCGCGCATGTCCATGCGATTTTTTCATGTTCTCGCACGCGATAAACTTGAAACGGCTCTTTCAGATTCTTCTGAAATTTGGCATATGGGTTCATTGCCTCAAGATGTCGATTGCTGTTGCGCCTCAGCATGCTCTGTTAGTAGTGGCACCACTAATCGCTTTTATTTTCGACCGTTTGTGCGAATTATTCCTTTTGTATGACATAGACACACTTCTATAAAAAAATCGATATATGGGTGTCCTGTCGTAAGGCCTCTTGTAAGACCTTATTGTCTTCGCATGTGATAAACTCGAAACGCTACGTCGGATTCCTCTGAAAGGACGTAGCGCTTTTGTGGCCTCTTGGTCCCCTTTTAGACTTTACCAGTCAGATCGGTGTTACAATTTGAGTCACTTCAGTGAGGTTGCATCGACTGTCAAATATCCTACGAGAGTCATAATGTTTTCAGTCAGCGATTCACATCATCCAAAAAAGAGAAAATTCATGAATCGCTAAGCAAAGTGACTCTATATGATTGCACTTGTTCTTCTTGTCAGGGTTAATAATTGTACCAGTTATATAGTCGGCCGGTATGTGAAAATGCTGTCATGCTGTGTGCAATGGGATATACTACAATTGTAAGAGTACCATATTTATAAGATTAGTTAATGATTCTATATTCATATCATATTCGCGATATGAACGTCGAAATGTAGCTTATATGACATCCTTGTTTGGGGTAACCTGTGACATATTCCTCTCATTTATCACAGGGGTTCAAACTGAGATCCATTTCTTTATATTCGTTATGTAAAAGCTTTGTCGGCATGTATTGAAAATCAAGTCACCAGAGGATTTCGTCACTTCAGTCAGCTTGTTCAAGAGATATTGAGCGCGTTTGGCCTATTTTCTTCGTTTGCGACCGAACGCACACTGTGATGACATCTTTGTCGATTACATGTACATGTGACTACTAGATTTAGTTAAGATTTCATTTCCCATGCAGAGTTCCTTATTTTGAATGGCAAGAAATATCTTGCAAATAGGGAATGTGCAAATTGCTTATTCTGCATATTAAGTATATTATTCAAAGTATTTAATTGTTCCTAATAACTGGCACAGCACTTTTCACAGGTGTAACCATTTGTAACTACTTACTATCCGGCATTTTTCGTCCTTAACGGGCAAAGAATTGTCAGTGTCAACGTGTGCTACTGTCAAATAATGATAATGCAGGGGCGTCGGGAGCTAATTCAAAGTAGTATTGCCTCACTAGGCAGGGCTGATGGAAGCGGGGCCGGGGGGATAATTTTACTATCATAGATCGCCGGAGACGCGTTCTGAGCGATTTCTGGCGAATAAAATCACTCTGCAATGAAGTGTATTTTTTAGTTCATTCCTAATCCTTTTACCATGAAAACGCAATGGATGGTGGTTTTCTGCGATGCTGAATTAGAAAATATATGTCTAGTGAAATTAAGTAACCTAGATACATTGTGTATCCGATATTCTTATGGACAATGAGGTGTTAATAAACTCATCCCAGAAGTAGCGCCGTCTATATTTATAATTTAAAAGTATAGATAGCGGTGCCTCTGCAGTAATACAGATGGCTGCATACAATGAATTCTCTCATGGACAGGGAAAACGCAAAAAAAAAAAAATGTTAGAACACTCTACCCCGACCGGCATTATAGTTACTTGGAGGAAATTACCCGGAGAATAAGAGTACTTGCGGCAAAATTATTGGGGGGTTGGGGCTATGAATGTACATATTAATTTTCCCAATCAAAATTGTCCCTAGAGGGCTAGTCTGTCCTCAGAGCCCCAACAAATTCACTGGCGCTCTGGACCGATCAAGGTCTTCTTCAACTTGGAAGCTATCACATTTTTTTTATATTTTTTGTTTCCTTCTTTCTTTCTTAATTTTTTTTTTCTTTCTTTTTTTTTCGCCCAAAAGTGGTACCGCTTCCGACGCCCTTGTAATGGCACACCTAAAGCTATCGCGGTGATACCCGGTTCTCATGTGATAAGCCTTAAAGCGAGAGGTTCCTGAGCCTGGGGATATTCGATAAGGAGTAATTGTTTTCATGTATCTCCATTGGTTTAAAATCGTTTGTTGTCAATTACATGAAGTAGCGTCATTGGTTACGCAACTCTTTGCAGTTCGGTTGTTGCCGTCATATAAGAGGCAACACAGTGTAAGATAGAAGAAAAGCTCACAAAACGGAAGAATGTCGTCTAGACAGCGAGCGTATACTAATCTGTCGAACAAGCAGATACAGTATTGTATGATAGGCCTATATCAAGCCCACTGCACGTCTATGACGTCAAATATCATAGACCTCCAATCATGTATGCCCTCATAAATATGACGGCTGCGTTATAAGTCTGTGGAGGAAGGAAATTTTCACAAAATATCTGATCTAGATAAAACCAGTTAAGGTAGAGCGTGGGTGATTTTGGGCTTCTCCGTGTTTTGAACCACTTTTTTTCGTAGTAGATCGGCTCCCTTTAATAGGTTAAGTGATCGGATTTCTAGCCAAGAATTTCGCGCTGCAGCATTCATCCAATTTTATCATTTGTGACATTGTGACTATATTCAAATGGTTAAAATGTCAGAAAAAGTTAAATGGTGGATGATTTTTCATGAATATGCTGCAAAATCATGGCTATTACTCCGTACGTTTCCTGGGTTATCGAATAGAGTATGGGTCAGTGCAGTAAGCCTTGTCTATATATAAAAGAAAATGTACGAAAATCTGTGAAATTTTCTTTGTTTTCCCTCACATTAAACGATTAAGAATGTTAAAGCACACATGATTCAATACAGTTTCGTGAAACAGATAAGTGTTCGACAATTTTCGATGACGCCGTTATGGAGGCTAAGAATGTCCGGTGGCTAAGAGCGTCCGGGTCCTATCTACCAACCCAGCTAGTACACTTTTCTCCACATTGGGGTCATAAGTCCGTCCTTGCGTGCAATAGAAAAAGATATGAAAAAAGGGACACTAATCACCAGGACATTCTTATTCATCACACCGGCAAGACATCATGATATTCCAATATCAAATCCGTATCGCTGATCAGTATTCTTAGTCTATATGATTTTCCTTGAAATTCGTTATCTGGAGAAGGATGTATCTCAGTCAGGCTTTGATTTGGTCTATTCATATGAATACCATGAGGATCTTGAAGTACATGAGATTCGTATGGCCGTTAGTCCCGTGAAAAGTCGAATCTGAAAAAAGTTACGAAACGTAATAACATAAAATGTCTTGAACGCTTCGCTTGTGTTTTCTATCAGCACGCTACATGTATCACCAAATTAGAGAAACTTCGATTAAAGGCGCTCGATGGTATAGCCCTGTGTTATAAGTTTCTGAAATATCTTTGGACATGGATTCAAATCGTCACATTTTACACAGAGTCTAAAACAATACAACTAAACATGAGACAGGTATACGCCCTACACTCTAAGCTCAGAAGGTGTAAAACAGGTGCAAAAAAGGTGTAAATCAAACGTTTACACCTTCTGGGTTCACGTTTACACCTTTAGGGGGTGTAAATAAGGTGTAGAAAAGGTGCAAATGTATGAAGATTGATTCCAACCCTGATTTTACACCCGTAAAGGTGTAAATTTATTAAAAGGTGTTAAAAAGGTGTAAATACTTAATTTTCCATACAAATTTGGAACTTAATTTCTATGTCGAGGAAATGTATTTCCTTGTCATGCTTACGGTAAACCATCAAAATTTTCAAGCATCCCAACTTTATACACAGAATTAAATCAATGGATCTAA
This sequence comes from Hanleya hanleyi, assembly GCA_036873755.1. Lineage (NCBI taxonomy): Eukaryota > Metazoa > Mollusca > Polyplacophora > Lepidopleurida > Hanleyidae > Hanleya > Hanleya hanleyi. The sequence goes on from JAVTVY010031454.1 coordinate 10,289, forward strand.
CAATTTGACCAGTCTCCCTAACATTTGAGCAAAAATTCCAACGGAAATATTATCAAAAAACCGAGCTGCAGACCATAAGATTCAATCCCCCAGTCGATTTTACGAGGGAGTGAAAATTGAACAGCCGCTCTAGTGTTCTCACTCAAGGTTGAGCCCAAGACTACAGGGCGGGGGGGGGGGGAGCGTTCTGGGATTTTGAATATCAACAGTATAGTAAATATTATGTATCATGCAGAGTCGACAAAAGCACGTTGTTTGTCGACCAATGTAAAAAGTTATCAGATCGATATCTACAGTGCAGATAACTGCTTAGCTATCAGATAAAGTGATTTTCAACTTCATTTCAATGGAGATTTGCACAATAAGCAGTGAATACAACGGAAACTGTACAAATTATAGGCTATGATTGATCCACTGAGACAGGAAGGTGTGAAATGGACTAAACGGTTCGAAGTGATAATCATGACAGCTTGTTGTGCATGTTACCCATTAACAATTGTGCGATTATCGTCACAAATTATTACTTGATAAAGTAATGGTTACCATCCTGTCCGGAAACGACTCCTTTTAACACACCATAATCATAATCCGCGGCCTGCCATTATCTCATATCTCTTTGACGCTAACGCAAAGTTTTGGTTAAACTATACATATCGGTGATGATTCTATTGCTCAATTAGTTTTTGAGTTTATTCTGCCAATGCCTAACAATATATGCATCGCTTCTATTGTTCATGAATTTGTAAATAAGCATGGCTTCGCTTCCCATGCTGTCCACCATTTTCAATATAAGCCGACGCGATATTACTTCAAAACAAACTTCCATTACGATAAATTGCACACAGCCGTTTTTTTCACGTCGCTCGTTCTATGCTTCGAAGTGTACTTTTTGCGAGATGGCGACTTGCCTGCTGTTGATCGGTGAGAACCGAAAGAAAATCGCTTTACCTTTTGCAACTCCCAGCCTGTCGGACCTTAAAGATCACATTTCACAGAATGCTACCTTAGCTGATCTAATTGGCATTAACGACGTAACCTTCCAGGTAAATATGTCATTTTTTTTAAATATTTGTACAATATAATTGCCCTGTGAACCCAGGTCGGAGAAGGGATATACATGTAAACAGGTATGTATTTACAGGGTGAAGAAAATGTTCCATCTTACAGACAATTTATACCGGAGAATATATTTTTATACTGTCGGAATCAGTGATCGAAACATAGTTTCAACTGTGCTGAACTTGTGACTCGATTGAGTATTTTCTTTTGCTCACGGTATTTCATTCACCTTCTGCCAACAGAACAAAACAAGCTCGAAACTTTGTCGAATTAACATACATGCGAAAAATACGGTGCTATGATAACATACACTTTTGCCAAATTTGATTAATATAATCTGCTCAGACAGATTGTTTGACCCAATCAACTTAGTGACGCTTAAAAATATAGAAATTCTATTTAATGTCATCAACATAAGGCCCCAAAATGAGATAGAAACGAGTCAGAACTGGTTAGCCTGGTGCCCCGATTATGTAAGTGCTTGTTACCTATATTATTGTGTTCGGGAACCAGGTTATAAATGATACTAGTCAATGCGCATGCGTACAAGGATCACGTGGAAGAAAATGGAGGGCGGTTTGATTTTCTTCGGGTAAGGCTTGTTTCAAACTTTGCGAAATCGTGTCGATTTAACCCACTATAGTCGCACATTTTTGTTAGTATTCTCTTCATTAGGTAGGAGTGCAACTACCTCGAACACGTCACTGTTGAAAATGGGCTCCAAAATGTTCAGCTCACATAAAAAGTGGGAGTTCATTTGCCTGAATGCGAATCCAATATGGCGGCATAAATTTGTTCAGTGATAGCTTTGCTCAGTTTAATGCAGTATACTTTCAGTGAATTTTAGTACACAGTGTAATAGGAATAGTTAATAACGCCCAGTGGAACACTTGGATCACCATAGAACGATATGCTTGAGATATTTTGAGGTACTAATTATCCTTACTATATAATTTCATTAATATGAAACCAGAATTATATGATGTTTAAAACAACAGGCTTCAAAACCTTACCGCTATATATATATGGACCTGACCAGACCGGTACTCCCTGGGACGGCCCTGGTGGGACTCCTATACATAATACGAGGGATAATAGGGCTCATGTCAACACACAGTTTGATATCTGACCCGAGGGGCCGATTTGTCGGGGCCAGATGAGATAATAGCGGAACGTAAGCTTGGATATTTTTCGGGAATGCCTCTGGGAGTTCGGTAGCTCCGCCTCTCGGATCATGAGCTTTGATATCCCCTGAAGAAACCCCGGGGAGACCACTCCTTTACTGTTACGGACAAGGCTTGTGTTTTGGTAGTGATTAACTATTGATTTTTACGGACACTTGGGGAAAATACAATACAGTAATACAGTCGGCACTGGACAGACAGCTCATATCAGACGAATGATTTAATGAAGTTCCTGACGTGAAATATAGTTCAATCTTTTAGAAATATTATCGATGTATTATGTATGTATTATTGTGTCCTCCAATATTTTGAGAAAAGGTCCAGAACCATCGCAAAAAGAATGTGAAAATTACTTCACTTGTCCGTTTTTTATTTAATTGTTTAGTCGCGAACAGTCTCCGTCTGGGTCTAACTACGGGGAGTAGTCGTATATATTTATTAACAACGCCGAAATAACCGGACCCTGGCGAGGCTAGACGATCGACCGTGCGCCTTTATAATCCGATTAGCCTAATTCAGTCCACCGTTTACAGCAGGCATAAACATAAATTTACTCTTTGTTTCTGTGTATATTTCCAGTTAATAAAAAGGGGAAATACTCCCATACTCATAATTAGAAGAAAAAAATCATGTTTGAAAATAGTTCTTAGAATTCAGTTACACATATAGAATTGCCAAAATATGTTTAGGATTCTATTCAGCCTCTAGAACCGACCGAAATGGCTGGGCATGTAAACAAGGTTCTGTCACAGTGTTAGAAATATGTTTATTCGTGACTGAGGTTTGGCTGCTATTGGTTCTGTATTTTGAAATTTTATGACTGAAATTTGCATTTCTCGGGATATTCTGTCTGTCTCATTCTCGTGATCTTTGGTTCTCGGTCGCTGATCCCTTATATAGATAAAATTGGCAGATTGAGGTCTATCATTCTAAGAATTTGCATTTGGCTCACAGCGAACCCTTGATG
>JAVTVY010031455.1:0-13434 GCA_036873755.1 Hanleya hanleyi
AAGAGATCGGCCTTGGTGCCTGGCTCAGTGGCTTGTTTTTCTCCTAAAGAAACAAGACCAGGAATAGATTTAGTTTTCGTTTTGGATTTAAAAAAACCCCAAAAACGTTTAGGATTCTCAGCCACTGTTTCACCGAGATTATTTATGAAATTATTATATTTGAGAGTACATACATTTTTTAGCTTATTTCTTAGCTTACGAAATTTTGACCATAGTGAAGGAGAATTGTTGCGTTTTGCCTTCCTTCTCATAGATTGAACTTTATTTCTAAGATGACGAATATCCTTATCCACCCAAGCTGGGAAATTTGAGTCCTTGATTGTCACTTTAGGTATGAATTCGTGTACCGCTGTAAATAACAGGTCAGTCCAGCAAAGCCAGTTCACATTTATATCGGGGTCCAATAAAGCTGTATGCAGAGGTGTTCGACTTAAAAGATACCTCAGGCTGTCGAAATCCGCCCGCTTGAAGTCGAAAACCGTCCGTGGTATTTTGCGAAGTCGGGCAACACGAGTTTGAAATGCAAATTCAATAAGAGCATGATCACTGTCGAAAAGGTCAAAGACTACGCTAGGTTCGGAACAACGTTCCGGCTCACTCGTAAAAATTAGGTCGAGAAGATTGCCCTTTTTGTGAGTAGGTTCGTTGACAATTTGCGTGAGAAAGAAACTGTCCGTTACATCACAAATTGAGTGGTCGACGGGCAGAGCATATTAAATTACTTGATATTCAGTTGTAGTACTTATACGTACGGGACTCCAGTGTCTTTAATTCAGGAACCAAAAGAACGCGTCTACGTTTATTCACACAACCAGTCGTGAGCACCAGTAATCACAGCCAGAGCACTTGCATGGTTTATCTTATATCTACGTACATTCAGTATATTATATTACTTGATATTCAGGTCAAGACCTATACGTTTACACAAGGGACATTTAGATGGCTTTTCAAGCGATTAAAAGTGGAAATTCAACTCATCTCACCATTTTGAATATTCTACAATTTTTTGACATTAGATTTGATCAATAGATTGATATTGTGTTTTGTTGGGTGCCTAGTCACGTTGACATCAAAGGTAATACTGAAGCTGATAAAGTGGCTAGGGCAGCCCTAGATAATGAGGTTGATCTTGTTGGAATCCCATACAGCGATTTCAGGTCATATATAGCTGTGCTTATGTGAGAAAGTTTTTTTTCAATCTTTATAGGATGCTATAGATAATAACAAACTTCACGAGTTAAAAAAAACCTGTTGGTTATACCCATCTGAACAGCCAGAAACGTTTCGATCAGGCCATGATTAGACGATGTAGCACGGCAGTAGTAGGGTCTACGGATTTAAAGGCCTATTCTCCGCGGATGTAACTATGACGTCACAACTTCCTATGGTGGCGCCATCTGTACACTTTGGATGCAAGGGAGGAAACGAGGCGGTGGGGAGGTCACGGGGAGAAAAAACCCTCACATTACCCTCAAAAAACCCTCTGAGCCATATAATAATAATAAACATAATCTATAGGTGTTGTACCATGTTAATAGGATCAGTCTAGCATCTGTACCACCCTAGGGCCGAGCGTTTATTGTCCCGTGTATCTCCGCAAAAAATCAACAAACAAAATGGCGGCTCCAGGATGGTGTGGGGACGCCCTTTCCACATCACGGCGTCGATCCTAACCATAGCGCCATCTGCACACACTGACGCAAGGGAGACAACTCGTGTGGACCAAGGGTATGGAAATAGGCGTTTTGGGATCTAGGGGAGCCACTATTGGTCCAGTGGGGTCATATGAGGTATCAATGTGAAGCATTCGTGAAGGGGCATCTGATGGGCTGGGTGTGGGGTTGAACTATCGGCATTCTGCGCATGCGCGGTGGCCCAAGGATATGGAAATAGCCGTTTTGGAGCTAGGGGAGCCACAAATGGTCCAATGGGGTCATATGAGGTATCAAAGTGAAGCATTCGTGAAGGGGTATCTAATGGGCTGGATGTGGGGTTGACATATCGCCATTCTGCGCATGCGCGGTGGCCCAAGGGTATGAAAATAGCCGTTTTGGAGCTAGGGGAGCCCCTAATGGCCCAATGGGGTCGAGTGAGGTATCAAAGTGAAGCATTCGTGAAGCGTTATCTACGCTGGGTGTGGGGTTGAAATATCGTCAGCTCTGCGCATGCGTGCGGTGGCCCAAGGGTATGAAAATAGCCGTTTTGGGAGCTAGGGGGAGCTACTAATGGTCCAATGGGGTCTGAGCAAGGTATCAAAGTGAAGCATTCGTGAAGGGCATCTGATGGTTAGTGCAGGGTTGAAATATCGGCATTCTGCGCATGCGCGGTGGCCCAAGGGTATGAAAATACGTTTTGGAGCTAGGGGAGCCCCTAATGGTCCACAATGTCGAGTGAGGCACGTCAAGCATTCGTGAAGGGGCATCTAATGGGCTGGGTGTGGGGTTGAAATATCGGCATTCTGCGCATGCGCGGTGGCCCGAGGGTATGAAAATAGCCGTTTTGGAGCTAGGGGAACTACTAATGGTCCAATGGGGTCGAGTGATGTATCAAAGTGAAGCATTCGTGAAGGGGCATCTGATGGGTTGGGTGCAGGGTTGAAATATCGGCATTCTGCGCATGCGCGGTGGCCCAAGTGTATGGAAATAGACGTTTTGGAGCTAGGGGAGCCCCTAGTGGACCAATGGGGTCGAGTGAGGTATCACTGTGAAGCATATGTGAAGGGGCATCTGATGGGCTGGGTGTGGGGTTCAACTAGCGTCATTCTGCGCATGCGCGGTGGCCAAAGGGTATGAAAATAGACGTTTTGGGAGCTAGAGGAGGCACGAATGGTCCAATGGGGTCGAGTGAGGACAGACATGTATCCGCATGGGATTTCTCGACTCTCTATGCTACAATCCCTCATCAGGACCTTATTGACCGTCTAAGTTCATTAATAGTATCTGTGTTCAGGAAAACTGATCGTAGATATATTAATGTCGGAAGCCATAAAGCATTCTTTAGCTCGACTACATACAAGAGATATCATTCATGGGATGTTTCTTTGTTTATAGAGTTGCTTGAATTTCTCATTAAAAATATCTATGTGAAATTTGGCAACACAATATATCAGCAGGATATAGGTATTCCAATGGGTACTAATTGTGCACCCCTGTTGGTCGACCTGTATCTGTTCTCTTATGAATATGACTATATGCAGGCGCTTTCAAAAACCGATCCATTCAAAGCCCGTTCCTTCTCATTCACCAAACGCTATATAGACGATCTTCTCGCTGTGGATAATCGCTATATAAATGACGCAGTGAAGGATATATATCCACCACTGGATTTGAAGGAAACTACAGATAGCCCTACAGGCACATCTTATTTAGATCTCTATCTCTATAAAAATGAAGCGGGCATTCTCTCTCGTCGACTTTATGACAAAAGAGATGATTACAATTTCGACATCGTAAACTATCGCTTTCTGGACAGTAATATTCCAGTGGGACCTGCATATGGCGTATACATATCTCGCTTAGTAGCATTTGCTAGATCCTGTGCTAAATGTGATGATTTTAATCAACGTCACAAAACATTGTTGCAGAAACTTATAAAACAGGGTTATTCCACCAAGCGCCTCCACTCAACGTTTCTCAAATTTGGCGATACATATCGCATGCTGATAGCAAAATACGAACGTAGCGTGCAAGATCTATGGCGCTACGTTTTGTAACTTGTGTCTAATTCCGCTTAACCCGGGGCTAGGGGCCGTATGAACCCATGTACTTCAAGATCCACATGGTACTCATATGAACAGTCACAATCAAAGCGTGACTGAGATACATCTTTTTTTAGATGACGACTCTATAACGAATATTATGGATTAAGAATACTGATCAGCGATACGGATTTGATATTTTTGGAACATCATGATGTCTTGCCGGCATCATTGAAACTGTTGACCGCTTCTCTCTTGCAGGAAACAAGCCTATGTTTATGTATACTATGATTGTCTTTTTGAATTTGGTGCTAATACTGTTATGTGGAAAATGGAATAGGTCTTTGGATTATGGACGCGGATATTCTCTAATGGACGACGGCTGGATTATGAATGACGGACTAGACGCTTGTAATCAAAGTGAAGCATTCGTGAAGGGGCATCTGCTGGGTTGGGTGTGCGGTAGGAATGTCATTCTGCGCATGCGCATACGCAATGCGGAGCTCTCGGCCAATCAGAAGCCAGTATTTCAAATCCGTCACAGAGCTCTCAGCCAATCAGAAGCGAGTATCTTCACCCGGTGCATTATGGGCCATATCCAAGATGGCGGCACGTATGTTCAAGATGGCGGCACATCCGGTGTCGAAAACTGGCCATTTCGTCGGGATGTGGTCACCTAGTGTCGAAAACTGGACCCTGTGTGGGTCCCGCTAGACGGTTTGGAGCTAGCGGAGCCACTAATCATCCTTGGTCCGAATGCGTAGTGTGAGGTGTCATCTTGTAGCAACGCCCGCCAACGTCAAGCTTAACGCTTCAACGCCCTGGTGAAATAGCTCAGAAGTTCTGATTTTCTAGATATTCCATGGAATTGTCACTAATTCTTCGAAATGCAGTGACGCCAGTCAACGCTCGTAGTTACGCCTTAACGCTCTAACATAACGCCTTGACGCCATGATATAGACCGGAGAGAGAACAAAAACAACAAGGATGACACTTGAGAGAACAACAACAAGAAGAAGTTTTTTTTTCATATAGTTTATTTTCCCCAATGTTACATCATACCCACGCTGGGGGAGCCGCGTTGGGTATGTTTAGAACTCAAGAAAACTCTTGTCCAATCAGAGGCCGCCATTTGGCGCTACATCTGTTATATTCCTTCTTGTCCGTTAGATGTATTTTCGGCTGCTCTTGTCTGTCGCCATTTCAGAAATTCCATCTTTGCGAGCAAAGCGACTGACCTTTGACCCCGGCGCGCAAAGGTTTCCACCGCACCGCGGTGGAAACCTTTACACCGCACGCGCCTGGGTGAAAGGTCAGTGTTAGCGCGCGCAGGGGTCAACGGTCAGTTCCGGTCACGTGAATGGAAGCGGAAGTGACATCACAGAGGTCATATGCAAATGTCACTTCCGAGCTCTGAGCTCCACACGCTTAGAGCTCCAAGAGCTCCGATCCAAGAGCTCTGCCACACGGGAGCTCCCACCACCACCACCACCGGGCGTTGACGCCCGTCAACGCCCGGTGGTGGCGGTGGTGGTGGTGGTGGATTGTGGTGGTGATGGTGTATGTGTGTGTGTGTGTTTGTGTGTGTGTGTGTGTGTGTGATGGTAGTGTGTGGTGGTGGTGTTGGTGGTGGTGTCTGTACATATAAGAATGAACATGTGTTTCTCATCAGTCCTTATGTATTGGTCGAATTGGCACCCAGACTACGACGGGCTTTACGTCTGCGGTATGTCGACCTCGTGACCCATATGAAATTGTTGGATAAGGACCCAGTCCATATGGAAATTGAAAGAACAGCGTCGATGTTGAAAACCTCCAGCATGAACTGGAAAGCGGCGTATGTCAGAGCAATAGCACAAAAGAAACATTTGTTCGAACGCATCATTAAACGACGTTAAAGCGTTAAGAAAGTGTGTTAAGGCGTTGAGACGGGCGTTAAGGCGTAACGACGGGCGTTGACGGCCGTCACTGCATTTCGATGAATTGGTGTTAAATCCATGAAAATCAGAGCTTCTGAGCTAATTCACCAGGGCGTTGAAGCGTTAAGCTAAGCGTTGATGGGCGTTACTGTCTATAAAAGCAAGCGTATTTCCAAAAACACGCACAGTCGACGTTCAACCGTCAACATGGCTTATACTTGCTCTGAGTGCGAACGCACGTTCACCAGACATTACGATATGATGCGACACCAGAAAAATATACATGGGGTTGAAGACTCCGGAGAGTCCGTTGAGGCGGATGCTGATACAGAGACTGCTGAGAGTGTATCGACTGATACCGAAACAGAGATTGCTGAGAGTCTATCTAGTGATACGGAGACCTTGACCTCAGATAGTCAGCCTACGTCCGTGGAAAGTAATGCAGAACCTACCTTCTGGGATCGTATTGTGACAGCAGCTATCAATACTTACGCTGCAGCGATCGAGGACGCCGGAGAGGATAATTTACAACAGGCGTACACCCAAATACGCCCCCGCATCAGGAAAACAGCCATGGCGATCTATGAACAGTATACCTTACTACCGCTTTGAAGATTCAAGGGCCCCGCACAGAGGATTCATCTCATGAAGACCAATAGGAAAAGCGTGCGGAAGAGGCTATGGGACTACCACCCACCGAGGCCTTGGAAAATGCGATCAGAATGCGCAAACAACTGTTTCAGGACATGCTGCCCAAAGAATATCCAGGCCTGCCCGACGACGCTTAGGTCACAGCGAGCAAAGATGGAATTTCTGAAATGGCGACAGACAAGAGCAGCCGAAAATACATCTAACGGACAAGAAGGAATATAACAGATGCAGCGCCAAATGGCGGCCTCTGATTGGACAAGAGTTTTCTTGAGTTGTAAACATACCCAACGCGGCTCCCCCAGCGTGGGTATGTTGTAACATTGGGGAAAATAAACTATATGAAAAAAAACTTCTTCTTCTTGTTGTTCTCTCATGTATCATCCTTGTTGTTGTTCTCTCTCCGGTCTATATCATGGCGTCAAGGCGTTATGTTAGAGCGTTAAGGCGTAACTACGAGCGTTGACGGGCGTCATTGCATTTCGAAGAATTAGTGACAATTCCATGGAATATCTAGAAAATCAGAACTTCTGAGCTATTTCACCAGGGCGTTGAAGCGCTAAGCTTGGCGTTGGCGGGCGTTGCTACAAGATGACACCTCACACTACGCATTCGGACCAAGGATGGTCCCTCTCTACACCAAATACCTTCCCTTCGGCAAACTCCGTGTCTTTTCGGGTGCCTCCGTGACTCTTCGGGCATCTCCGTGACTCTTCGGTAAACTCCGGGACATCTTGGGCCACCTCCGTGTCTCTTCGGTGACCTCCGTAACAGCTTCGGTAACCTCCGTGGCTCTTCGGGCACCTCCGTGACATCTTCGGTCACCTCCGTGTCTTCCTCCGTAACTACCCGACTGTTCCCGTGTAAACTCGGATGTACCCGGAACACACAGCTAAAGGACCCGGATATAAGTCCCCGGATGTAAACCACAGATGAACAGGTCAGTACACGCATTCCTACCATTCAATATGACCTTGAACTATCACCTGATCTCCCCGTGATTCCCCCGGGCAGAAAAACCCTAACATGTCTAAACATGATCCAACTCGACTCAAATGAATGGACGGCATACAAGTCCGTACATGCACTCCTAATCACGTGACCGCCGCATGATGACCATCCCTCCCCCCCATATAGCCAGTATGGGGCTATATGCAGACCTCGGTGACTTTCCCCAAAAATTTCACCGATTCGCTCCGGGACCCCTCCCATTGTGTTTTTCTCGGCGAGACGAGAAAAACGAGACCCCACAACTCATAGTAAAGCCCACAAAAAAAAATTGACCACCCCTCCCCCATATAGCCAGTATGAGCCTATATACAGACCTCGGTGACTTTTCCCAAAACTTTCACCGATTCGCTCCGGGACCCCTCCCATTGTCATTTTCTTGGCGAGACGAGAAAAACGAGACCCCACAAGCCATAGTAACACCCACAAAAAAAATTGACCACCCCTCCCCCCATATAGCCAGTATGAGCCTATATACAGACCTCGGTGACTTTTCCCAAAAATTTCACCGATTCGCTCAGGGACCCCTCCCATTGTGTTTTTCTCGGCGAGACGTGAAAAACAAGACCCCACAAGCCATAGTAAAGCCCACGAAAAAAATTGACCATCCCCATACCCCATACGGGCATTTTCCCTTATATTGTATAATACAGACCCCTATTGTAGGGGTAAAGTCCGAATTCCGCTTTTTATATTTTCGGAAAAAAAATCCTAATTTTACATGCACCCACCCCATTGACTTGATATGTAGGTGCCAATAAGCCCGGGGACCGATATTAAACCCTTTTGGCTAGGGTTGATAGGGGTTTTCCCCTATTTTAGGGGTAAAGTCCGTATTCCGCTTTTTATAGTTTCGGGGAAAAATCCTAATTTTACATGCACCCACCCCATTGACTTGATAGGCAGGCCCCGATAAGCCCGGGGGCCGATATTAGCCCTTTTGGCTAGGGTTGATAGGTGTTTCCCCCTATTTTAGGGGTAAAGTCCGTATTCCGCTTTTTATATTTTCGGGAAAAAATCCTAATTTTACATGCACCCACCCCATTGACTTGATAGGCAGGCCCCGATATGCCCGGGGACCGATATTAGCCCTTTTGACTAGGGTTGATAGGGGTATTCCCCTATTTTAGGGGTAAAGTCCGTGTTCCGCTTTTTATAGTTTCGGGAAAAATTCCTAATTTTACATGCACCCACCCATTACTGGATGCCCCTTCACGAATGCTTCACTTTGATACCTCACTCGACCCAATCGGACCATGCAGCGTATTTGAAGTCTAGGGACTACTTTTTCTCTGCGGAAGCTTTTTCCCGCGACCGCATCACCGCGGAAGAATACATGCCCATGACCGCAACGTGACCGCCACCTGCCGCCACAGAGGTCAAAGGCGTGCATGAGCGCTTCCTATACTTTAACCTGTGGTGGCGCCCCCTGGTGGATGCAAGAGTTATCTCCCCCGGCAAAAGTTGGCTTTAAATGCCGTGGCCATACTACTGGCGCCTCATATATTCAGGCCCGAGAATACCGTGGATTCTCGGACGTAGCCTTAGTATCTCAGCCGCGCTTTTATTGCAGCTGTTCATGTGAAGACACGGTCTCTAGCACCGGCTTAAGCGGAATTAGATACGCTAGCTCGGGAGCTGTGATGACAGATTAGCTCAAACAAATAACTCATCTGATGTTAAGTAATAGTTATTGTATGGCATTATCTTGTTATGTGTTTATAATCGACAGGTCGCACCAGTGCTGCCCCAAAGCCTGCACGAGGCGTCAGCCGAGTGTAGGCGGGGCAGCACGTGTGCGACCTGTCGATTATAAACACATAACAAGATAATAGCCAATACAATAACTGATTTAACCCATGGTCCACCCACTGATTTCCATATATGGATCGACACGTACGCAGTGTCAATTACAGGCACGGCGGACAATAACCAATGAAATACGCGTTTCTGAAAGAATTTAAATATTTAATTGATCATGCCATATATTGGAAAGAATTGCTGTATTCCGCATTCCTTTCTGAGTTCTCGCAAAGTGATGATCGAAATGGAGTCGGACGATGACCTGCAGCTGTCCCAAATATTAGATATTACGGAATCGCAGATATCTTTGGAAAACATGCAGTTAGAAGACATAAGTTTTGGGTTTTTGATCTTCTGGCCTGGCTGCAGGATAATTCTGGAGATGGTGTATTCCCGGGATCTACTGACCAGCAGAATCCTGGAAAAACTGAGAGAGAGCAGTCTCCCGCCAAAATGGAGTATGAAACTGAACCGGTGCAGGTGCATCGACCTGTGAAACTGGAAACAGAAAGTAAAGCACGATTCGCAGAGGCTGTTGACGACGATTTCATAGAAAATCTGTTATCTGCACAGGAAAATCAGAATACTAAAAAAGTAACAAAATGGGCCGTGAAGATTTTCGATGAATGGAAACTTTACCGCAATTCACGGAATGTCGAGGCGGTTCCTGAACTTGGAACATTTACGGCTATCACGATTCATTTTGGAGGTGAGGAAGAAGGATGGCGATTCTTACCCTCCAAAGTCGCTGTACGCGCTTTCCTGTGGAATTTTACGACATATGCGGTCTATCAAAATATATCATCTCAACTTTTTGAACGACAAAGACGACAGATTTATTTTCTTCCGAAAAACTCTGGATTCCAGAATGAAGGAGCTAACTTCCCAAGGATATGGCACAAAGGTGAAACAGGCGGATCCAATTTCACAAACTGACGAAGAGAAATTCTGGGAAAACGGAACGTTTGGATCTTCCACGTCAAAAAGTTTACTACAGACCGTTTTCTTCTACAACTGTAAAATATTCGGACTAAGGGGTCGGGATGAACATCGACACTTGGATATATCCCAGATCGTACTCGGTCAGGACAGTCAAGGTCAGTACATAGAGTTCATTGGTTCCAAGTGCAAAACATATTCAGGGGGACTGAAACAAAAAAATCTAAGCGCCAAAAACATCAAGCATTATTGCGATGACGGGGAACGATCTTTATGGACAATCTACTCCAATTATCTTCGGGCTATACGCGTGTCCGAGGGAGCCTTCTACCGTAGGGCTCTGCCGGCCTCGTTCCCTGGTGAGCCTCCAAAATTCAGTAAGCAAGTGGTTGGGGTGAACGCCATGCAGACGATGCTGAAAGACATTTGTGCCAGCGCTGGAATTTCTGGAAATTTCAGTAATCATTCGGGAAAGAGAACGTGTGCCACCCATTTGTTTCAGGCTGGCGTTGACGAACAGCTGGTCATGGAAAGAACTGGTCACAGAAGCCAGGCTGGTGTGCGGAAATACAAGCGACCGTCGGACGCAATGCTAAAGGATATTTCCAATGTGTTGAACCCTCCTCCCAAATTATGCAAACGCGAGGATGACCCACCGGCGGAGTTAAAGGAATCTCCACCGAGCTTCACACAGAACGATAAATGTTTTCCTAATGACTGTAAATTTAGCAACTGCACTTTCAACATTTCCTACCACAGCAATTGAACTCTTAATCGTTCTTGTTAAATTTTAATGACTTTTCCAGCAATACCGGTAGACTTTGGATACAAATACCGGAAACCGTAATTTTCCCCACAGACTAAGAGACTGAGAAATGATATGTTTTGTTTGTGGTAATTCGAACGGATCTCGCGGTGAAAAATACATGTACTGCTGATAATGTGGCCAGATACACGGACTTCAAGTTATGGTACAGTTTTGTTTACATGTAAATCGACAATTATTGATCATCAAATACAGAAGTAACTGATGTTTTATTTCGATAATTGACTTTATACTTTGATCTCAGAATTTTAATATATACTGTTGATCTGCAAATTTGAAATTGTGTTATTTTTTTCCTTTCCAGACTTCTCACTGATTTCTTGTAGCCCGCCCACAATGGCTGCCTCTCCAGGGTTAATTGACCAATGAGAATTCACCAGACAATGGGCGTGGCTTACGGAAGTCATTGAGGTCGTCTATAACGGCACCGTAGAGCGTGCAAGTTACCGGCAAATAAAGCACAGCAAACTTCAAAGGATGTGGCGGCAGACCATGGGTTAATGGATGAGCATCGAGGACGGCTGATGGAGTGAACGCCTCAACATGGGGTAACCTGATAAATGCAAAATACCCAGATAAACTAATCTGCAATGCCCGACGTCGTACGGCTTAAATTATTCACCGAAACAATAAACCTACAAATATCTGCCGAATGACATGTACAGAGGGCCGGCCTCGGGGACTAACAGTCCACCAACAGAATCCTTCCATATACAGGTAATAAATTGGAGCGATAGGCAAGAGGTGGAGAAAATTGACGTCTATCGACTAAAAAGCATCAATATGACTCTAGAGGAAAGCTTCTCTCGGCACCTTATATTCTGGCCCGAGAATATCGCGGATTCTCGGACGTAGCCTTCCAGTCACCCTTTTATTGCAGCTGTTCGTGTGGAGACGCGGCCTCTAGCACCGGCTTAAGCGGAATTAGATACGCTAGCTCGGGAGCTGTGATGACAGATCAGCTCAAACAAATAACTCATCTGATGTTAATAGATGAGCATCGAGGACGGCTGATGGAGCGAACACCTCAACATGGGGTAACCTGATGGTAAATGCAAAATACCCAGATAAACTAACCTGCGATGCCCGACGTCGTACGGCTTAAATTTTTCACCGAAACAATAAACCTACAAATATTTGTCGAATGACATGTACAGAGGGCCGGCATCGGGGACTAACAGTCCATCAGCAGAATTCTACCATATACAGGAAGTTCGTCATGTAGGAATCTTCAAACAAGGAACACAGTGTGCAATACAGCTTGTCAGATAGCTTTTCCAGGTTCAACAAGGTTCCCTTCATCTATTCACCTATTGTGTTTTCCTTACATGACGAATAGGCCCATATACAGGTAATAAATTGGAGCGATATGCAAGAGGTGGGAAAGCCACTCAATATGAAGGCCGCTGCCTGATGAGTAAATATTTCAAATTACCGCTCAATAAGTAGGCCGTTGCTAACTGAAGGTGGAAGTTAGAACTCCGCTCAATAAGACGACCTCACAACTAGATGTTAAGATTTAAAAAACACTGCGAAATGAGAAGACAAGACTCCTGGGCAGTCAATATAACTTATACACGCTGCCCAATTTTCCTGTAAGAAAAGCTGTGATTGGTTGATACAGGGTGCTTTATAACAAGTGCTTTCATTGGTCGACAATTAGCCCGAAACCTAACCAACGTCAGGTGCATGTTCACGAGCCAGTTTGACCAGAGTAACAGCTAATTATTCTGCAACCTCAACCAATAATTACCAAAAAACCAATCCAACACACCAATTTGTGGATATACTGGCCGCAGACATTTATCAAATATTTACACAGGGAGCATGGTGAGAACATGTACTTGTGAGCACGACCTGAGGACAGAACCAGCGAGCATCCCACCCAATTGCCCCAAATGACTGCCGACCTGCCCTGGCTAGCCATTGGCAATAGGCTCTGCCCCACCCCCCGAAGGAATCGAGCAGATGAAAGCAGAGTCAAAAACCAACCAGACCTCCTCCCAGGTAACCAGGACAGAGGCCCCCCCACCCGTAGTAAACGAGCTGGGGCTGTCTGGCCGATGACCTCGGACAGACAAGAGACCCCATGCAGGAAGCATGCAGGCCGAAGACCCAGCTATCTCCACCAATTGAGATAACTCACCAATGTAGATTTCCCTGTGAAATCTAGGGTCGATATACCAATTACCGGGTGTGCTCACAAGTTCTGCCCTTTCTCATCGACTCCTCGCTTACTGACAGAAAATGTCCAATTAAATGCTGCGACAAATAGTTACAAATACAACTGAAACAGATACATGTAACCAATAAAAAGGCATGCATTAATGGAATTTATTTTGTTTAGCACAAATAGAATACTAACTTGAGATACAATTTTCACCACCTGTACATACTTTAATCTAATCACATTACTTTCCAAATTTTATTCTCATTATTTCTTCATCTACACCAAGATTTATTATTAGATCTCAATCTATTTATTACTATTATCATTTTTATTTATTTATTTTTTAATTAGCAACAAGTATTGGAACTGAATTTGCCCAGCCACAATTCTTTGGGGGGAGTGGGGGGAGGGAAACTGAAATTTC
>JAVTVY010031456.1:0-119754 GCA_036873755.1 Hanleya hanleyi
TGATGAGGGACACATGTTCATTCTTATATGTACAGACACCACCACCACCACACACTACCACACACACACACACACACACACAGACACCACCACCACCACCACCACCACCGCCACCACCGGGCGTTGACGGGCGTCAACGCCCGGTGGTGGTGGTGGTGGGAACTCCCGTGTGGCAGAGCTCTTGGATTGGAGCTCTTGGAGCTCAAAGCCTGTGGAGCTCAGATCTCGGAAGTGACATTTGCATACGACCTCTGTGAGGTCACTTCCGCTTCCGTTCACGTGACCGGAACTGACCTTTGACCTCGGCGCGTGTGTGTGTGTGGTAGTGTGTGGTGGTGGTGGTGGTGTCTGTACATATAAGAATGAACATGTGTCCCTCATCAGTCCTTATGTATTGGTCGACAGATCAACATGTCGTGTACGTGTACGTTCTGTCAGAGAACCTTCTCTCGTCGCGATAGTATGGTCAGGCACATTCAAGGCAAACACAACCAAGAGACACCACCGAGTCCCGGTATAGGTCCAGCAAGTGCAGTAGAGCATCCCTACACGATGACGGTGAGCGGCCCTACGGCATGTGGAAAGACGTCCTGGGTAATGAAGTTCTTAGAGGAATGTGTGGCAACCCCAGCTCCGACACGTGTTGTTTGGTGTTATAGCCAATGGCAGCCCGCCTACGAAACTACGCGATTACAGAATGTGAGTTTCGTCCCAGGGATTCCTCATGACATAGACGAACCGTATTACTTTGACCCCGAGCAGACCAACGTGGTAGTGCTAGATGATCTGATGAGTGCGGCGAAGGACAATTCGAAAATCGCCGACCTGTTCACCAAAGGGTCCCATCATCGCAATCTGTCCGTCATCTATTTGACCCAGAATCTCTTTCCTCAAGGGAAGGCGTCCAGAGATATTGCCTTGAACTGCCAATACTTTGTGTTGTTCTCCAACCCCATCGACAGAGCACCAATTCGTGTGTTTGGTAGTCGAATTTATCCTCAGAACATCGACCATTTCATGCAGGCGTTTCAAGAAGCGACAAGTCGTCCGTACGGCTACTTGTTCGTAGATTTAAAAGCCCATACCCCCGAAGATCGCCGGCTGATGACCCATCTGCTACCCGGCGAGGGATCACCACAGCCCCTACACCATCCACCGAGTCCACATTTGGTGAAGCAGCAACCCACCCCTGTACAGCGGGCCTTCTTCATATCACCAGTCCCGGAATATCATCCAACCGTGAAGGCCCAACCCGAGGTTGAAGAACATAATGTGAACTCGAGGCTTTGTTCAAAGAAAGTCTGGACGCCGAGATGGGCGAGATTTTGGAGGCCACAGGAAACAAGTTTCAACGCAAAGGGTATTCGAAAGAGGAAGCTGCAATTTTAGCCCATAACAGATTGGCACCCAGACTACGACGGGCTTTACGTCAGCAGTATGTCGACTTACTGACCCATATGAAATCGTTGGATAAGGATCCAGTCCATATGGAAATTGAAAGAACAGCGTCGATGTTGAAAACCTCGGGCATGAACTGGAAAGAGGCGTATGTCAGAGCAATAGCACAAAAGAAACATTTGTTCGAACGCATCATTAAACGTCGTTAAAGCGTTAAGAAAGTGTGTTAAAGCGTTGAGACGAGCGTTAAGGCGTAACGACGGGCATTGACGGGCGTCACTGCATTTCGATGAATTGATGTCAATTCCATGAAATCAGAGCTTCGGAGCTAATTCACCAGGGCGTTGAAGCGTTGAGCTAAGCGTTGATGACCGTTACTGTCTATAAAAGCGAGCGTATTCCCAAAACACGCACAGTCGACGCTCAACCATCAACATGGCTTATACTTGTTCTGAGTGTGAACGCACGTTCACCAGACATTACGATATGATGCGACACCAGAAAAATATACATGGGACTGAAGACGCCGAGGAGCCCGTTGAGGCAGATACTGATACAGAGATTGATGAGAGTGCATCGACTGATACCGAATCCAAGATTGCTGACAGTATATCTACTGATATGGAGAGCTTGACCTCAGAGAGTCAGCCTACATCCCAGGAAAATGAGGCAGAACCTACCTTCTGGGATCGTATTGTGACAGCAGCTATCAATACTTACGCTGCAGCGATCGAGGACGCCGGAGAGGATAATTTACAACAGGTGTACACCCAAATGCGCCCCCGCATCAGAAAAACAGCCATGGCGATCTATGAACAGTATACCTTACTACCGCTTGAAATGAAAGGCGACCCCACGCACAGGTCCATCATGAAGACCAAGCGTCACTTGGAAGAGACTATGGGGCTACCACCCACAGAGGCCCTGGAAAATGCGATCAGAATGCGCAAACATCTGTTTCAGGACATGCTGCCCGAAGAATATCCAGGCCTGTCCGACGATGATTAGAATAAACGGTTCAGAATGAACATGACCGAAGAAGGAACTCTCTGAAATGGCGACTTTTGATTGGACAAGAATACATCTAACGGACAGGAACGAATAGGACAGATGCAAATGGCGGTCTCTGATTGGACAAGAGTCTTTCTTGAATTGTAAACATACCCAACGCGGCTCCCCCAGCGTGGGTATGTTATGATGGAGGGGAAAATAAACTATATGAAAAAAAAACTTGTTGTTGTTGTTGTTCTCTCATGTGTCATCCTTGTTCTTGTTCTTTTCTCTCTCCGGTCTATATCATGGCGTCAAGGCGCTATGCTAGAGCGTTAAGGCGTAACTACGAGCGTTGACGGGCGTCACTGCATTTCCAATGAATTAATGACAATTGCATGAAAATCAGAGCTTTTGGGCTAATTCACCAGGGCGTTGAAGCGTTGAGCTTGACGTCACTGTCACAACCCACGTGACCTGCGCAGCAGAATGGAAACGACACCCTAGTCTAGCCCCCTCACCTAGGCTTCACATGGATACCTCACTCGACCCAATAGGCCCATAAGGGGCTCGGCTAGACCCCCAAAAAAACGTCTATTTCCATACTACGGCCAGGCTGCGCTTGCGCAGAATGACGATATTTCAACCCCACACCCACGCCATCAGAGGCTCCCTCACATAGGCTTCACATGGATACCTCACAAGACCCATTCGAACCGTGAATAGCCCATCTCTAACCAAACACACCCAAAAATGTCTGCTTTCTATACTACGGCCAGGCTGCGCATGCGCAGACTATTGACAACGGACGAACCATTAGTGTAGTCAAGTGCTCCTCCACGAGAGCTTCAAAATAAGACCTCACTCGACCCCATTTGGACCATCAGGGACTCACCTAGACTCCAACATGTCCACCCCGTATGGACCTATACACCCATAGCCATGCAGTATAGGCCTATGGGCCTACCCAGGCCTCGGTGACTTTTTTCAAAAAATTCACCGTTTTGCTCCGGGACACTTCCTATCGTGTTCTAAATGACGAGACGTGAAAAACAAATCCAAACAACCCTACCGCAAATGTATAGAAGTACGTTTCCCAGGGGACAAACATTGATCGTTTACCCCCAGTATGGGACTATATGGGGCTATATCGTACTTTTTCAAAAATTTCACCGATTCGCTCCGGGACACTTCCTATCATGTTTGTCTTGACGAGACGTGAAAAACAAATCCAAACAACCCTACCGCAAATGTATAGAAGTAGGTTTCGCAGGGGGACAAACATTGATCCTATACCCCAGTGTGGGACTATATGGGGCTATATCGTACTTTTTCAAAAATTTCACCGATTCGCTCCGGGACACTTCCTATCATGTTTGTCTTGACGAGACTAAGAAAACGAGACCCCACAACCTTTACCGCAAATGTCGAGAAGTAGGTTTCCCAGGATGGTCCTATACCCCCCATACCCCATATAGGCATTTTCACGTAATTTAGGATAAAGTCCGTGTTCCGTATTTTTTCAGGAAAAAATTTACATACACCCACCCTGGAACTAGGGGGAGATAACTCTATTGATAGGCAAGCCCCGTTAAGCCCGGCGACCTATATATCCCCCATACCCCATATAGGCATTTTCCCGGCTTTTTCGATAAAGTCCGTGTTCCGTATTTTTTTTTTTCAGGAAAAATTTTACATGCACCCACCCAAGACTGGATGCCCCTTCACATAGGCTTCACTTTGATACCTCATAGAACTCCATCGGCCCATTAGTGGCTCCCGTAGCTCCAAAACGGCTATTTTCATACCCTTGGGCCACCGCGCATGCGCAGAATGCCGCTATTTCAACCCCACACCCAGCCCATTAGATGCCCCTTCACCTAAGCTTCACTTTGATACCTCACTCGACCCAATCGGACCATTTTATCTAGGGACTACTTTTCCTTCGCGGAAGCTTTTTCCTGAGACCGAATCACCGCCAAAATCGCTGCCAGACCGCATCACCGCGGATGAATACATGGAACTATTTTTGACCTGGAAAAATTGGAACTCTCCTGTGCTGGAGGTAGCTTTTTGGTCAATTTGAAATACTCGCTTCTGATTGGACGAGAGCCGCCACGTGACCAACACAAATTTTACCCGGGGGAACAAATAAGTAGGTCAATGCTAAGGAATTTAACTTTTATATACTACTATCGTCAGATGCTCGCCACACGCAAGTATCTGTAGTCTGCGGCTACAGACTTGAGTGTTTAACATTTGTCACTCACACAGTTACACGCTCACTCAGTCAATGTCTAAACAGCGTACTAATCATGCTAATAGCTCTAGCCCCGGGGGAAAATGTCCACATAATACTAATCCCTAATCGGGATATATTATATAAACGTTGCCAACTGTAGTGGGGGCCAGATGCCCTGCACGCCACGGTTGTTTATTCTGTCGATGTGTTATATTCGTCAATAAAGCTCAGATCAGGAGCGGCGGAACCAATTCAACATGGAGTGGGGGGGGGGGAGTCAAATCGAGAGTGGGACCGGGAGGGGCGAAGCCAGGGGTGTTCCCCGAGAAATTTTACTCTTCATTTTGCTCACTTCGGCGCATTTTAGGGTTATAATTTTCACAATTTCCGCCTTTCGAACGCTTTCAAAGAGGAAAAAACACTTGCTCAAATATTGGTGTTCAGATGAAACCATCTTCTCGTCCGTTGAAGTCAAAGTCAACTTCTAGGACATCTGCAAGAGAATATCACTTCTTCGATGCGTAAATTATTGCATTAATGCAAAGCTGAACTGTTTGAAGTTGTGGGTGCCAAAGGCGACAAATTTCGGCGCTAATTAACGTTTCTTATCGAAAAGGAGAGGCGGAAATCATATAAAAATGATAAATCATGAGGACTGTGCTGGAGTTAACACTAAATCAGATAGAACAAACAATGTGAAGAAGCTGGCAATTGGCATAAAACTAAAATTTAAAACTCCTCACGATCAATTTGACCCGTGGAGAAATAAAGAGGGGAACCGAAGGCACTCGCTCGGAAAATTTTGGGATTAAGATGCTTCTCCACTAATTTTCGACCCATTTCAAAGCACTTCACTCAAAATTGTTCGGTGGGGCCAAAGTGCTCCATTGTTGCCCTTGTCCCCCCCCCCCCCCACCTTCCTTTTTTCTTGCATGTATCGGCAAGGCAAATTACCAATACAATCGTCTAGTCCGTCATTCCTTCTATATCCATCGTCCATATAATTGACGTCCATTCACACTGGATTGCTGTTTATTTTTATTCTAACACCGAGAAGGAGACTATTTGACTTCATGCCCAAATGGAATAGGGATACACAGCCCGTTTATCGAGCGACTTGATGGTTTTTCCTGGACGGAGGTCAGATTCTCCTTACTGCAATTATTGGACATCTCAGTGACAAACACGCTTTGGACAGCTGGTCGTGAGTGATAACGATAGATGAAATCTGCATTGATTACAAACTAACTTAACCCGGATATAATTACAATGCGATGAGTATTGAAGGAAATCGGATATCATATCGGGAACAATAGATATATTGTATTTTCTCGCAAATAAATACATTTTACCAAGGTATATCTCGTACATAAAATATGTGTCTTCAGTTGAGATACAGGTCGGGATATCTTTCAAGGAATGCAATAATTTCGTTATCAATATTATCATATCTCGTTTGATAAGATATACGGATATCCGTCATAAAAAGGGAATTGCCTCGAGTATTAACACCGAAAATGGGGACACGGTTTTTGTGTGAATAAGCAGCAGATCAAGTAGTTAACTGTGACAAATACAGACTATGTAGGAGATCAGGTGAACAAGACAAATTGAGCATATCTTAATTGACCGCGACTGAGAAGCATGAAGGAGTCGCCTCGTATATCGATTCGCATAACAAAAGATCTATCAGCTCTCATTAAAACAATGAGGTTTAAATGGCTCATGACTGTGTCCACATATCCCAATTAACAGTGTCACGTAGTCCAATTCGAAGAGCCTTTAATTATACATACAACTTTCTCACATACAGGATATCATATTCCGGTACATATTTCTCAAATATTAAGAAAATATGTGAGTTGTCAAGTCCTGTATTATAGATTAACGCAAAACTCACTGGGACTTATCAGAATGCAGTTTACTGACTCTCAACTAATTTTCCGACCTCTGGTATCAAGATTCAAGAAGCTTTATTTAACGTCGGTACAATAGTTAAATAGAAAACATTAGCTTGTACAAGCTATTTCACCGACCAAAACAGATAAAAGTGAAACAATAAAAAATATAAATAGATATTAAAATACAGACATATATATACAAAATACTAATACATGTATCACGTACATATGCATGGTAATACGTGATACTTAAACAGCAGATGTGTTAAATTAAATATATGCACAGGACAGTTTCATTATAGGAGATATATATACATCAAAAGACTATATGTGGTTACCGAGTTGGTCGACAGTCACCCACATGCTGCACAGCAGTTCAAGCTCAACAAGGGTGGTGATCGACTACGACTTAATTTGTTTAAAACTTCTACTCGAGGTAAACTTTTCGATTATTACATAGTGAAACAGTTTCTAAATCATGAAGCATCGCATCTGGCAAGTCTTGCATTATTATGATAAATCCAACTCTTGAACGATATTGATAGTTTGCAAATGAACCCGAATAACATTAACCCGGAATATTACCCGTGGTGATCCATTTATCTAGTTAGCTACGGGGGAAATGATTCCTTACACCGAAAAACATTCTAGTGCTCGAAGATACTAACGATCAATCGGATGTGTTTCCATGGTGAGACTGTCCAAATGTTATTATAGCAAGTAAACGTCAAAAATTACATTTTGAGAAATAACATGGACATGCAAATTAGAAACTCAATTCCAATGTGCCGTATATTCACAGTTTTTAGCACATTATCGTTGATGGCTAGCAACCCGATTACCATGTGACCTACATACACACAAATTTCATCAGTCAAAATTGGATTGTCAATACAATTTGTGTCTTTGGTCTCACTCATGTTCTCGTGAAAGATGAGTTCCTTCTCTCAATTTATTTAATAAAAGCCGGGTTGATTTGAATGACTTGACATTTATTTGCATATGATGCCGTAAGTGAATGGTGGGTCACTAACACAGCTATGTGTTCAACTGAGAAATATTAGAAGGCTGGAAACCATTTCTAGAAAATGGAAAAATAAAGCAACACGAGATGGTTTCCTGTAAGGGAGGAGCAGAAATATGTGATATTTGAGCTCTCGAATTAATTGGCGGTAAACTTGCGTTGGGGGAACAGACTTGTTTGCAATAGTGTTTTGTGGCGTTGATTAAAATCCGTACGTTTTTCAGAGGATCTATGAAACCAGGCGAGATAAGTATACACCATATGCAGGTCTTACTGGAACAATCTTGACCACAGTATTGTGGAACACAGTAGTCACAATTCACGGCAGCCCTGAACGAAGGTTGTCATAAACGCCGCAATTTTATTAGTCTAAATTTTATTAGTCTAAATTGTGTAACAATAGGTGTGGACTGGGCAGGTTGCGGATTTTGGATAGAGAGCATTTAATATTTTGGTATTATGAATGACTATGGGTATAACGTATGTATTCTAAAGACCAATGACTGTAAATACGAGCGCCCGATCTCACTCAGTAGCCCGTCGTTGTTCACCAAGATAAAATCGCAATATGATACTTTTTTCACCAAAAACAAGTAAGCATAAAGTAAAATGAAACAAGCTAATTTCCTACAGGAGAGAATAAGTCGGCCGGTCTCACCGAAGCGTCTACATTGTAAAACATCATGATGATCCACCTACGATGTTACCGCCATACATGTATAGTTCTAGTCGATCCATATAGGATTAGGTCAGGAGAATGTGATTAAAATCAATTACAATACTCATTACTGCAAATAATACGCTGTATCAAGATGATGTGAATAAATGGGTAGATTGTCCCGACTTCACATCAAATAAGGTCTGCAGTCATCGAGAGTAATATTCTTTACGATAATAATTTATATGAACGGATGCGCTGGGTACGGGACTTTAAATTTACGTCCCAGTGCTGTACCTGTCCTTTCAACCCTCACCTACCCATTGGGATCTGCCTTAGATACCCTCCTGGACACCTTTCCCAGATAAAACTGAACATGCTGCAATATTAAAAAAAAATTGACAAAAGACTGAGCTATACTCCACGTAAATAAGCTGTGTAATATATTTAATATACAAGCTTTCGATTCGCAGGCCAGAGCCTTCATCAAGTGTATTGCTGAATTTCATGAAAATTGCCAGCAAATATCCAATTGTTTATCCGTTTCATATGACCGAATGTCATATAGAGATATTACACGATAGTGATTCTACTTGTTAGCGAATTGCCATGGAAGCTAGAGTCGAATAAACACTTGGACACTGTGTGTTTAATCGCAATTAGCAATTCGCGAGCAAATAGAATCACATGGCGGAGCATGCTGGCGTATGGTATGAATTTCACATAGATATTGTTAACGAGAAATTCAAGCAATTGTATAAACACAGAAACATCCCAATAATGATATCCTTCGCGTACAGTAGAACTTTAAAAATCACTATTGCTTCTGACATTCACATACGGGTGACCAGTTTTATTGAACAACGATATTATTAATGAACTAAGGTGTTTTGATGTCTTGATGAGGAATAGTAGTATAGTGAGAGGGAAAATCTCAAGTAGATAATGTCTATACGGTATGTGTCATTTGCTATCTAGTTCTTTCGTAAGACTTTTAAGTAACCACATGAATTCGACATCTCAGTTTCTTGAAATGGCAACACAATAACTCCCCCAAAATGATTCAACTGCTTGTAGGGCGCTTGTTAAAAAAGTAGACCGATGTTTTGTTGTAAAACTTCTGGAACCAGCTATAAAATAATAGTCTGTCAAAATGCGCCATTTCACGCCTAGGGGTTTTTTTTTAATGTTAGGGAACGGCCACATAAAACAACCTAAAATAGAGGGTTATTTGAGTGATAATTTGCGATGTTATCCATCGAAAATAGGACAGAACGCGTCTCTAGCCGCCTAGAATCACTGAACTTCCTGGACCCTCGCCTAAAGTGCTGGGATAGTAGCCCCCCACAAATTCCATGGTAAAAGTCTCACATAAAATGTGCCTTTTCACATATAAGGTTCATGTTTGTTGAAATACAATTTTCTTAGAAAACGTCAACATTCTGAAACAAAACTAGATCTGAAAATCCAATAGAAATCGAGATCACCGGGATTTCGTCAAGACAGGAAGATGTTAACATAGCCAAACATGGCTAATTATTTGTTAAGGATACCTCATGTAAGGATCACGAGACAATGCATACAAAAGCCAAGGCTGAGGAAAACAATGGCTTTAGTGTTGGCGTATGAAATAATGATCCAATCCCAAAATCCTCGTTTTGAAATATCCCTATGTTTGTAGATGTACTGAAAGGCGCAGTAGACATATAATTTGTCGAAAGTTCGAACGGTCTCAGTCAACTGGCAAGGCACTAAACTTCACTAACGTAGTACAGGTCAACATACCATTGCAGTCCTTTGCAAGGAGGCTGTAAAACTTATAATTATTTAGCGGAATGATACATAAATTTGATGCCATGGTCGGTAATCTTTGGCAGTTCTTTTGTTCTGATAACCTTTTCGAATCCCAGCAGTGTCTTGCGACCACTTTTCAGGTTTTCAGTATATCACTACACACTCAAACAGGTAATTTCAATAGACAACGGAATGGCTGTAGCCGAAATAGTTGCTCAAGAAGAAAATCACAAGATGCTGTTAGCCGGTAAGACCAGAACATAGTATATGTAGGTACTTGGGAAAGAAGAAAATTCCAGTGACTCAGACCTCCATATGTCGTTGATCTATATGCTCTATGACAGCATCCATTTTCTATGGGGAAAAAATAAACATGTACCCTACCCTACTGCTGGTGGGCTGTTATATTGTAGTCCCCGAGGCTCGCCATCTGTACATGTCATTCGACAAATATATGTAGGTGTATTGTTTTGGTGGGAAATTTAAACCGTACGATGTCGGACATTGTGGGTTTGTTTCTCTGCGCATTGTTGCTCTTACACGGTTTACCCCATGTTGAGACGTTTACTCCATCAGACGTCCACGATACTCATCAATCAACACCAGATGAGTTATTTATTTGAGCTGATTTGTCCTCACAGTTCCCGAGCTAGCCTACAATTCCGCTTTAGCCGTCGTCCATTACAGAATATCGGCGTCCATAATCCAAAGACCTATTCCATATTCAATATAACAGCATTAGCACCAAATTCAAAAAGACAATCATAGTTTACATAAACATATGCTAGTTTCCTGCAATGGAGAAGCGGTCAACAGTTTTCAGTGAAGCAAGCAAGACATCATGATGTTTCCAAAAATATCAAATCCGTATCGCTGATCAGCATTCTTAATCCATATGATATTCGTTGTAAAGTCATCTCGAGTCATCTTTCTATGCCTTAAGGAAGACTAACCTTGGGGATAATTAAGCCACCCAGAATAAATAAAGTTATTATTATTATTATTATAGAATGATGTATCACAGTCACGCCTTGATTGTGGCTTTTTCATATGAACATCATGGGGATCTTGAAGTACAAGGGTTCATGCGGCACTTAGCTCTGGGTTAAGCGGAATTAGACACAAGTTACGAAACGTAACGCCACAGATCCTGCACGCTACGCTCGTATTTTGCTATCAGCATGCGATATGTATCGCTGAATTTGAGAAAATTTGAGTGGAGGCGTTCGGTGGTTTAGCCCTGCTTTATAAGTTTCTGCAATAATGTTTTGCGACCTTGATTGAAAATCGTCACATTTAACACAGGATCTAGCAAATGCTACAAGGCGACATATGTATACGTCATATGCAGGTACTTCATAGTTTCCACATGAACATCTACGATAAAAGCGCGGCTGAGAGACTGAGGCTACGACCGAGAATCCATCGTATTCTCGGGGCTGAATGTGAGGTACCGACATATGCTTTACTGTACAGTCATATGGTTGTTATTCATTCGCCAGACGTCGTCAATTTTGCCCACCTCTTACGTATCGCACCAATCTATCTTCAGGAAGAGGTGTGTCCATGAACCGAGATTGGCCCTTTAAGCTTTTCGTGATTCGAAAATCCGGTCGTACTGTTCATGCCAAATTGGTCTGTGAACACCGTTTTAATATTTCCGTCTTCGGGACAGTGAATTTATTTCCTTTGTGAATCAGTATCAGCATGTCCTCAATATAATCACAAAATAAGCCCACATATATTGAACGAGACTCAGGAGTAAGGCATAAAAACATATGGATTTTTTAACGCTGCATCCTCGCTTCGATGCAAAAATAGAAAGAGTAAGGCGAAAACTGAAGAGATAAAACTGGTGTAAATCAGCCGAGAACGTTTTATAGGCAGAAGTGATTGGTGGTAAAATACAAACCAGAACAGGTGAAATGGGATAAATGGAACAATGGAAAGCGGAATGGATTACAAGCGTCTAGTCCGTCATTCATAATCCAGCCGTCGTCCATTAGAGAATATCCGCGTCCATAATCCAAAGACCTATTCCATTTTCCACATAACAGTATTAGATGATTATATGAAACCTGATAATTGATATACCAGGTAATGTTGTTCTGTACATATTGTATTACTAATTACACTGAATGCCCAAAAGGTACAATATGCTGTTATTTTAATTTCCGTGAAGGTATAATTATGTTTCTATCAATAGCATGTACATGTATAATCGAGTGTGTTGTTTTCTCTTGCGAAGACAAATAATGCGTCTCTATCTGAGGGAGAAATGGTATATCCCGAGATAATCTGCATGAAAATTAACTATGTCGTTATATCCAGTCGTTCAGACTAACGATAAAAATGTACCTCCCCAATCAGCAAAGTAACTAAGTAAGACTGGCTACAATCAAATAGTTTGTGTTTCTAATATCTCCGTCAGTAACCATCATCAGGGTCAGATCGTTGAATTTTCCTCTAATTTATGGGACCAGTGCAGATGAAAACGTCAAAGTAACGCGTCATTTTCCTACCAAACGTTTGATTCGATCCAGTTCGACGTCATCTGTCACATTAACGCCCTGTGTAAAGTCTGTTGCCGAAGAATCAGTCAAATAACTCAATGACTTTATCATCGACAACATTTCTGCCATGAGATTGTAACATGAACTCACATTATTTTCGTTATTTTATTTGATATTTAATTTAATTTAGATGTTGCCTTGAAAGCATATCAAATAAATATGAAAAAATAGTTTGAATTTAAATCCAAAGCAGGAATAGATTATTGCATTCAGCAGTTTGTGCAAGGCTGTAGACCCTTCATCATTACACATTTCTCCGCTCCATGCTACTCCATCACAACTGAAAATGCGAGAAATTGAGTGAATATATAAGTAATTGCTGTCGCATATCACAAATAAAAAAGCGTCGTTATACGTTATGCTGTCACCTACCGTTTGACACCTTTCTGTGCCATTTCTTGTGATACACTAGGCTAGATACACCAAGGCACAGATGGATCATTTTATATTGTTCAAACCAAACGGAAAGCCATGTAAGATTAGCAGGTAAAATCCTATCTTTCCCAAATACAGATCAAAGACGCCACATTCCGAGATAACATAGAGAGTGAAAAAACAATTTCCTCTTGAATCCTCTACGAATTCCAAGTAAAACAAGCGCTGGATGAGCGCAAAGACCTCCGTCGAGGCAACAGGTTCCGTAGGGAAATACATCACTGAATAACATAGGGCCGGATGCCAAGCTCAATTTTGCATTTGTTGGACGTTAACTCCACCAATGGTAATTAACCTGGGATTGAGGGTCCCCCACTAGCATGTCCAGCCAGGGATGTGGAAGTCACATTCCCCGCACATAATTTTTGTTTGATTTCACGTGCTTGAAATATTGGGGTATGGAATAGAGTATATTGATGGAAAACCTTGAATACTGCTTGAATTATGCCCCTTCCCAACCCCACCTCCCCCTGATCTGCCTCAGCATCATGTGATGAAAATTCAATGCGCTCGGTATAATTTTGTATACTGGTGTTACAAGTCACCTTCACCATACTGTATCAATGACCATGGACTTGTACATGTATCACATTCATATTGAATGGTGATGGGTGATGAGAATATTGCCCATATGGAACAAATGGCTGGATTACAGCAAATAAAAAATTCATGTTAATCATAAACAACATACAGTTAATAATATTATCAAATAATTATGTTTATTCCTTGTCGACATCAATATATTACAGACAATATTATGACTGAGTCATGGTAACAGATATTCAAGGGTATATATGTCTACACTAAACTGAAGGAGACCCATGATGCTTATTATATTATGTTGTAAAACTTCACTTGCTAATCTCGATTATGTTGCTTATTGTGAAAATAAATGAAGTTATGAAAATAAATTTAGTATGATTGCCCATTGCCCTCCAATTAGAAATATATTCAGCAGCTAAAGTTAAGCCAATCATAACAATATATAACACCATGGTATTGTTGTAATATCACCCAGGTATTGATCTTTGGTAAGAATGTAATGAGAAACATATATCTGTTCTTTGTGTTATTCTGTATGCAGTTCATTCTGTATGTATTTTATACATGTACATATACCAGAAGTGGAATTAAAATTTGAATAATCAAAATATGTTCGGTTTTTTACCTCTACTCAGGAAATGTCTTTGTTTCTAGAAGCTAAATCATTTTAGACACATTCAAGTCCTCACCTGGTCAAGGGAGATAATTTTGTAAAAAAAAAGTATAGATCCACACTGGTGCAGACCAGAAAGTTTTATGACCTTTGATGATATTTGTGGAGCATGCTGCGGGACTTCAACTTCCATGGATCTGATATTATCCACACAATCCCTTTCTACATGATATTTTTGCCATAGCACCGATAAACTAGGTCCCTTCATTTATGTGTTCTAGATCCAGGAGCTATTGGGAGCTGCAGGTTTTGTAAAAGTTAGATCCAATTATTCTGAGAGAAGGAATGAAGTCCGGCATGGTTGGTTTAAATTAGAACTGGGCATCCTTGGAAATGTCTGACCGATTGACACATGTATCACTCTGCCGGTGGTCATTACATGTGTAATGTTTATTTCCTGAGGAATCAGCAGATATCCAATGGGGGGGGGGGGTTGTGGCCAATCACTGACTCTGATTTTCACCACCTCTGTCATTCCACACCTTTCTGACACAGCTGAACCAATCAATAGTCTGTTTTGGTTTTTCCATTTCATCCAGTACATCCATTGTGTAACAGTCCTGTTGCATCTGATATCAGAAGTGCTGAATCCATGACCTGCAGGTTGGAATCAATTGTATACATATTTAATATCAAAGCTCACTTCATTGAAAATGTTTATGGCCTTCATTATATTTCATTCTTTCGTCATACACAACAAGATGAAATCCATTATACCAGTTCGCACCTTTCATACGTGTACTTAATAGAACTGGGACCTGACCATGTTACAAGAATTTGCAAAAGTATGAAATGAGAACTGAGTACTATGAGAACTTAATCCAATCTATGAGTGATCAATAATATGAATCCTGAAGAACAATGATGGATCTTGACCACTGGTTGGATTGGAGTTCAATGATGTTCATGTTAGTGGCATGAGCATGATAAGAATCCAGGATATTATAATCTAGAACAGGATTGTTTATTGATATATTTATTGATTTTCTTTTTGTCTAATTGTCTTCTGTTCAAGTCATTTGGCATCGGTAAAACCTGAAATGTATATCAGGATCTGCTTCTTTCATCTAGTGATAGTGTCTGTTTGGTTTCAGATCATGGGGGCTGAACAAAGCATGTGAAATGTGATCGTATGGCAAATAAATGATCAGTTCAGAATAAGTTTTCAGAATATCAGGTTTTAACAAGCAAATTATTTTTCATCAAAAGATATCTGATGGTGTATGTACATACCAGCTGGACTTGAAACTGCATTTTACTCT
This sequence comes from Hanleya hanleyi, assembly GCA_036873755.1. Classification (NCBI taxonomy): domain Eukaryota; kingdom Metazoa; phylum Mollusca; class Polyplacophora; order Lepidopleurida; family Hanleyidae; genus Hanleya; species Hanleya hanleyi. The sequence continues at coordinate 15,494 of JAVTVY010031456.1, forward strand.
AAAGAGGTTTTATGGCATACAAGTGTCACAGCACACAATGTGGATGTCACTAAACTGTTAGGATAAATGAAAAGAAAAGGTTTACAATGTTGTCAAACAAAAAGTATACGTACATTATTTATCAGCTTTATTAACTAAGTTTACAGACTCAAGCAGGTAGATCAATTTGGTGCTTCTGCAAAATCAAACCATTATTCAACTGTTTTCACTCGTTCGTTTTTAAATGGACTTTAAAGCTGAGAATGGTGTCCTGAGGCAAGGTAATTTGATAGATTCAAGAATAATTTTTAATTCAGTGTATTGAAATGTTAATTGGCATGTATGCTGCTGGGGGATGAACCTTTGAAATGGGAATTGGGACAGAGACACATGTGGTTTCGTTTGAGAAACAATAACTGTGATTTGATGCTTCATTACAATAATGCTGGTAAATTATATTTGATAAATGGACAAGAAATAGATAAATCAGTACATCGTCGATTGTGCTGTTGTCTTCCAGTCAGTGCGTGCATGACCTGTCGTGCATTTGATATGCAACAACAACAACTTGGACTATTTGGTTGGCTTCGGCATAAGTCATCAGCCGACAAATACTTTCCTATATATAGAAATGACGAGTGTTATAGTAGGAATCATTGTGTTGTAATGACATAAAATGGCGGCAATAAAGTTACCAGAAAAACGGCAAAAAATCGCATCGTCCATCTCTACAAGCTGGGAAGCCACCATTTTGAATCTCCCCCTGGAAGCCGCCAACCTCACTCCCGTAACTCGTGAAGCATGATGGGAGATGGAACCGGACTACAGACGCAAGTCCCATTGAAATGCATTGCAATGAGGGTTCCCCATTATTTCAATAGTGTCCAACAACAGTGCCTCAAAATTTCGTCGGGAACCATGTCAAACCCTATTGGAAATCACACGAGTCGTAGGTTCCCCATATGACAATTATTTGACGGGAGATTTCACGTTGCATTCCTAGACCTCCGTCTGGTCGACGAAGGTAATAAAACGTTTTGAATTCAGCTAAAATCTAAGAGTGCTTTATTATTTGAGGATTGGCGGTGACGTTCAATTGGGATATGAACCTAGAAACCGCTGTGAAAACTTTGTATGATCCCAGTTTGCACAGCTGTGTTAAGTTCATACCCCAGTGATCGTAAAACAAATCACATTCAATGATTATAATTAAATTAGTCAAGCACTAATGAAATACGAGAACAAATTGAATGCTTGACGCACGAATTTCTTCGGTTCTATTCTTGTAACAGTAAAAGGGGTGAGTGAGTGAGTGAGTGAGTGAGTGAGTGAGTGAATATGATTTAACGTCGCCTTAAACTATATTTCAGTCATATCACGACGTTGGATCCTATTCCTTTTCATATCCGGGAACCCCACAGGTATGGTCCTATTACTTTTTACATCCGGGAACCCCACGGGTGGGATCCTATTCCTTTTCACACCAGGGAACCCCACGGGTGCCCCAGTTAGTCGCCTCTGACGACAAGCTGTCTGAGGAGCTGAGACCTATTCTTACCATGACCTGGTGTGTGCACAGAGACATCCCAGGTCAACCCCGAGAGCCCCACAGGTCTGTAACAGTAGAAGACCACTGCTCATATGAATACAATGTTCGCAACTTCTTTCAGCGTGTCGGTGCACGCGCACCTCACCCCGTACTGCGGTTCAAACAGTTTTCAGTTTGACAGTTGTGTTGCACATGGAGAGAAACGTCTCAGTCAGGGATAATTATTTGTAAACTGAAAGACAGTGACTGAAGAAAGAATCAGATATGAAACAAGAGGAGAAATCGCTCCAGTTGAATTGCGCGACAATGTGGACCTGTCGGGAATATTCAATAGACGGTACGGATATACCAGACTGCGCGATTGGTTTCTCGATTTGCAAAACGAATACAGAGAACGGGTTCACTGGTGTGTTGTTTTTAAGCTGGGGAAATTCCCTGCTGTAGATTCTAACAGAATTTTCGTTGTATTCGCATTAGCCTTCACATTAATGTGCATAATTTGATCACAACTTATTAAATAGATATGCAGCTATATATATATATAGTTGTATTTTTTTCTGAATTCAGCAATGCTTCAGCAATGCAGGCTGCCTGTACAGTGAAGAACATATGGGCTGGAGATGGTGTAATGGTATTGTCCTTTCTAAGTTACTTCGTGCAATCTGTCATTTAATACGTGGTGTTGTTCTTTGTCAATTTGGTCCTATCTTTTGTCTCCAAATCTGTCCCAGTCATTCCCATATATGTGTTGTAATTGACCAAAATTTCAATTATCACAGTAAAACTGCATTTATGTATAAGTTAGTCATGACAAACACAAACCGATGATTTATATGGAATTATTATACTGTTTTCAGTAGTTTTCAATCATCTCCATCTGCCACATTGCAATATTTCAAGCCAACTGCTAATGTAATTTATATACATATTTATTCATCCGTTCTTAATTGCATCTTTAATCTCACGTCTACTTCTGCCGTGTGATAGGTTTGTGTATCCACACGGGGGAGACCATATGTATGTATCGGTCCCCACGCGGATGTAATGTCTTTATGTTATTTTTTTTCATTCTTACCTGTTCAGTCGCTTTTTCTAATATTAGCCTCGTTTGTGATATTTACTTGCCCTGCTAACATGATACAGTTAAAATATGGATAATTCAGATGTCGGCAAGAAGGATGTTCCACCCACGAACCTGATTAAATCCCTTCCTTTCTATGGTGAAGATATTCCTGAACAAGTTACCCACCCAGCTAATCAACAATTGACATTACTTTGGATTTTATTGAGAACATGAATTTTAATCCTATAGAACTAAATGATATTGACCACTGCAAAGTTGCCACCGATGACAATGACTTCGAAATTTCACACTGGAATAATATTAATATTCACCAATCCAATTACTACACTGAAGCAACGTTTATAGAAAATACTAACTTATCAGCAGTAAACAGTGATAATAAAACACCTTTATCATTTTTACATCTGAATGTCAGGAGCCTGAGTAAGCACTTTAGCGAAATTACTGGGTTCATCCATAACCTTAAACATCCATTTTCTGTACTCGGCTTTTCGGAAAGTTGGCTGAACCCTTCAACCGAAACTCTATTTGACATACCCGGCTACACCCCTTTCCCATCCTCTAGAACCAATAAGAGAGGGGGTGGTTTAATTTTCTATGTAGATGAAAACATACACTCATGCAAAGTAAGGGAAGATCTCTCACATCTTGATGAAAACGGAGAATACGAGTCACTCTTCCTAGAATTAGTATTTGCCGACGTAAAATACCTGGTCGGTCTATTTTATCGACCCCCCGGCAAAAATGTTAATAAATTCAACAACTATCTTCTGTCCACACTAAAACGCTCGGAAATTGAAAGAAATAAATGCGTTTTGATGGGAGATTTTAAAATAGATCTTTTTAAATCGGTTCAACAACAACCTACATCAGAATTCCTTGAAATTATGAAGTCTAGCTACTTCTTCCCTCAAATTACAAAACCAACTAGAGTTCGAGCTCGATCCGCGACTCTTATAGACAACATTTTTACCGACCATTTTTCCTGTCTTTCACATCTTAAAACACGAGTATACTAACAATCACTCGCAGCAGAGCATATCATACCGTAAAATCACACCGGAAGAGATCGGGACCTTCATACAAAGAACGAGAAGCGCAAACTGGACTGAACATCAGGATGATAATAATGACCCTAACGCTGCCCTGGAAATTTTCCTGACAAAATTCACTTCCATTTATAATGACTGTTTTCCTTTAACAACTTTCAAACCTTCAAAAAGGAAAATTATCAAACCATGGATCACTTACGGAATCCTAACCTCTATATATGAGAAAAACCGACTTTATCGACTGTATCTAACCATCCAAACCCAAAATATCCACAAGCAATTCCGGGAATATAGAAATAAATCGAACCACACCATCCGTCTATCCAAAAAACTGTACTTTGAACATAAATTTAATGAAAGTAACCAGGATATAAAAGGCACTTGCAAGGTTTTAAAACAGTTGATGAACAAAAATAAATCGACTAACATGACTAATTCTTTTAATGTCGATGGCAACGAAATATTTTAGTACAATCGCTTCAACCTTATAGACACAGAAATTGCAAACACTAACTCCGACTTCTCCGATTACCTTGGAACTCCAATTACCAACGATTTTAAATTTGTAACGACAACCCCTGAAATTGTCAAACAAACAATTATGAATCAGAAATCAGCCGCACCAGGTCTAGATGACATACGAATGTCGCTTGTAAAACATGTTTCCGAATATATCTCTGCCCCACTCTCCTCCATTATGAATCTTTCTTTTACGGCAGGAGTTGTCCCTGATGTTTTCAAAACAGCAAAGGTTATGCCGATATTTAAATCGGATGATCCTACTAGTCTTTCAAATTATAGACCTATATCCATCCTACCATGTTTTAACAAAATTCTGGAGAAGCTCGCTTCTACAATGGTATTAGATTTCCTGGAATCAAACGATATTATATCTAATGACCAGTATGGCTTCAGAGCAAATCACTCTACTTCGATGGCTACGTGTTCTTTATACGATATACTTATATCAGCTATTTATGTGGTGATATTTCCTTTCTTGACAGTAAATTTCAACAAAGGACGATAAATCATATATACTCGATTTTATTTCTTTGTAACTGTTATATTAATTCCTAATCAGTTCTTGATGCTTGTTAACGCCTTCTGTACAACTTCGAACTCTTATTGTGTTCTGTTCTTGTTGATAATATCGGGCTGGTAGCAGTGACGTTGCCGCTTCTCTCTTGTAGGAATTTTTGTTTTTATTATTTTTATTTCATACACATTTGTAGGTTTTTCGATTATTGAAGCGGAAATTCTTTCATGGATGATGGCTGAAAATTGAATGTCGAATCTGACGATTAATTGTTATTACATTCGGAATTCACCGATGGTGTCACTCAAGTGAGCTAACGATGGGCAGAAATTTGAAGTTAAGTCCTTCAGCATACATTGACGTGTCGCAGAGAATTAGACTGACTTATCAAAGCAGCAAGTAGCCGCTGGCATTTTGAATTAACGGCAATTTTATTATTCGATCTCATAACCCTATCTGGGCGATTCGAGACCCGTCCAGGCCTGGGGAAGCCATTTCGTCACCCCCACCTCCAATATTTTCTTATCCCTCGAGTTAGGGAGTTCAAACTTACCGCACCTTGCCCTTGGGCCAAGGTCTACCAGAAAATGTATAAAAAATTGATGATGGCAGTTTTGATGACATCACAGTGACGTCATTTTCAAAAAGGCATTATTGGTCGATTTTTCGGTCGAATTTTTCATTTGTGTGTTTTCTCCGCAAAAACTGCATGATAAATTCGCAAATAATAATCTGATGTTGACTAAAATAGCTTTTGTCCTGTTCGGAGGGTTATGCAAATAGGCTCAAAATGAGCCCAATATGACAAACTACAAAGTCACGGAGCATCAGCTCTCAATTTTTGTCGTTTCGGAGATAGATAAAAAGTTTGGTAGGGGGCCATAATGGCACTTAGGCCTGGTAGGGTTAAAACACGGAGTTCAAATCAGGAACAAACCAGATACTGTAAAACATTCATAACCATAATTGGCTGCTGTATATAGAAATACATGTAGGTATTGCCTATAAATTCAGATTGATAAACAAAATTGGTTCAATAAATACTTGAGCATGAAAGAAAGCATGGAGGACTTGTAAATGTCTTTGCGCTCAGACGACGGCTGAATTATGAATGACGGACTAGACGCTTGTATTTGTATTCAAACCAACATGGGGTTTCTTGGATATCGACAATTGGATTTGACCAAACTCTAGACAAAGACGATTACCCCTCGTTAGGCTTATATAGCAGGCCATTCTGTAACCAAGGCATAAGAGTGACTTGGGAGGAACAATGTCAGTTTGGAATCTACTTTCGGAAGCTGTTGGAAATTGTAATTTAACGATCGACTCCCTACGATTGTCCCGGCCCAACAACGCAATGCTTTATTGAATTTCTGAGTTCAGTTGAGATCTTTGAAAGTGCTATATTTTAAAATAGATCAATAACAAAAAGTGAACAGAACGAGATATCATAAAAACAGGAATCGATTGGAGGATATTGTCTGTGTACAAATTCGTTCATATAATTTATTCCGTCAGGTTATACTGGTACATATGTGTTAAGTTCATTGCGCTTGTAGTCGCGTGGTGGATTTCTCTTGTAACAGTACTTGCAATGTGTACCAATGTACAGGATGGCGGGTACGTTCTATTTGCGTGAAAATCAAAGGGTCGTATTCTGTGTTAAACAGTCAGCATTTCGGTGGGTTCTAGGGGTATCACGTCTGGTCTGTTTCCGGTTTGGTGTTCAGTATCTGAACGTTCTTTTCCTGAAGTGTTGATCAGGGTGCTGTCTTATTCTTACTTTCGTCATCCGAAAGCTGTTTCGTGTCTGCTCCGTTCGTGGACTTCAGTGTTGTGTCTGAATCAAAAAGAAAAAAATAAAGGTATTTTTGGAGTTAAGAGTTTTTGGCGTGATGGTACCAATACACTTAAAAATATCACAAACAGGCGACCTCAAACGCTCAGTCACATCATAAATAACAATAAATAATATGTAAATAGTAATAATAGTAAATATGCAAATAAATATAATAACGGCTATATTTAATGAGCCATTGCGAGTCAGCAAACAGTTAGCCGAATCCATATTATTTGATATTCAAAACTTTTTGGTAGCACAATGGGACAGACGGCCCTCAGAATCAAGGTATCTCTGCTATCATCATTTTCTCATTTGTGCGAAGAATATTTCATTTCCACCGTGCTGTTGAGGTTTAGGCTATGCTGTACCGTACTCGACTCCATGTATGTAGGATTTTGACGTGTAAATGTTTCGGTCATAAAAAACGAAGTGTCAATCAACCTTTTTTCTTGCAGTTATGCGGAGTTTGACGTGGAAATCCGCATTCGCACATGTATTAATGAGAGAATTCTACAGTATATTCATTTCCTTCTCTGTTAATCATAACGGTTGGGATAGATCCGGAATATAACACACTAACACTTCCATACTGTGTTAAACATGTTAAAGATCAGACAAAAGTGTATTATGAGGACGTCTTTCAACTGCATCAAAGTAGTGCGTTATATAATGACGTTCGAGAAAACCCAATTATCAGCGGGTAGAAAACATAAGCAATCTAGTTGCCTTGTATCGCATTTTTGCGAGTTTATAGGCTGATATGAACAGAATGCAATTTCCTTCTTTCCATCTCAGATACCCTATACAATCGAAAGCCCATATCAGATTAGTTTTTCTTCGACGTGATCATTCACTGTAGTTATAAGAAAAGTAAATGATGTCGATGTATCTGAAGTGATCATGGTGTTATCTCCGTACCGTGTGCGAACCACATTCCGTATGTTTGGCATACGGATGACAATGATACATCCTCTTTGCAAACTTAATTCTCTATTTCAGAAAATATCGATTGAGGAATACGACGGTCGACGTCAATAACTTTAACGATGATACTTCCAGTCATAGAGACCATATATATAGTCTATGCACACTTTAGAGGCAATCATCACTCTTCAGACAGAATTGAACTGTTTTGTACTGCTTGGACAGCTAAACGCAAAGGATCGAAGTGTCTATGTGATTAGTCCTCCGAATTACTATTGGACCATGGCCAGACAAACTCCGCCATTTGATATGCAATGTTCTGCCACAGTTAATTTCCGCGTCCATACCCACCAGGTTGTTATACGGATCGACAGTTTAACATGACGAAATTTATATAGCAATACTGACCTTCGTTGACAGTGTTTGTTCATGCGCACACCATATTTATAACCATGTCAAGATGAAGTCAAAACTGTTCGCACCTTATACCATATGACCGGGTTGTTTTCAATCGTGGGATTTGGTCGCTGGATATTTTGATGCTCTCAACAAACAAATTTTAACGTGGTACTACCAGTACATTGTATTTGTATGGTGCATAGTGTCATCGATTTTGGACTGTAATTTTAGTCGATATGATGACAGCGAGATTTTCGGCATGTATAAACTGTGTAGTATCATTACAGGGACAACAGAGAAACATCGTTTCAAGACTAATGGTGCTACATCGTTAAAAGAATAACAGTGCAACATTGTAATGGTAATAATAATGGTTCGAAATCGTTACAAGGAAAAGGGTAATTTACATGTTCTATAAAGCGCAACGCCTCCCTCACTTGGCCGAAGGAGCTACTACTGAAATGAAAAAAAATGATCTTTAAGTAGTTCGATAAAACAAAATACTAGTTAATGCTCGCTCACATTAATCCAGACCATTATTGTCTGTTAGTATTGGTAAACGGTCAACCTCAATATTCTGTCGTTGGCCCATGGATACCTTTGGCCGCATCCATTCCTCTGCGCTGGACAATAAATTGTGCTGCTTTGTTCCAGATAATTTCGCCAGAGAACCATATTCAGTCGATATAATATCAAAATGAACTCATCTATATTGATCGAGGTCATGAATAAGGGACAATGAAGAGGTATTATTGTGGCCAGGTCATAAAAAAACAGGATGCAGTTTGAGAAGCGTAAAATGATACCTTATTGTTAATATAATTGAAAACGTTGTTTTGGCATAGAACAGGATTAGAGCATGAGTGACTCTTACAAAAGCTGGTCAGATAGGTATTCAAATACTGCCAAAATTCGACGTTTCAACATCCATCATCCACCTGATAGTACATACTGTATACCCTTTATGGGACATATTACAATTTGAGAAACTCGGTAAGAATGCATTTAATATACTAGAATAGGAAATGCAAGGGTGTTTATTCTTTAGCGCCCATTTAGATGTCGATTATTTAATCTGAGAGTATTTGCGTATTTGACAGATGATGAGAAATGAACTAACCCGTCTCGTAGTGATTTGTGATTTGTAGATTCACAATTTCATCCTTCTTAAGCGGCATATTAGAGCGGATTATTAACTGGCATGTTAGATCCGGTGAATAATAAATTCTCATGCTACAATGTAAGTGTGAGATGGACACACCATGGCCAGCAGTGTATGGCGGAATTTCTGTCCAAAAACATCAATCTTATATGCCACTTTTCTCTGCAGCTACTTGAGAGACAAATTATATTCCCGAGATTCAACAACCGGTAGGCTTTGCTTGTCCAAGGATACTTTTGCCGCAACACTAATCCGAATGTCTTTTGCGTATGACAGTGGTAGCACGGACAATCGAGGCATGCTGTCTCTGAAGTCCCTTTTTCTCCAAGTGAAAGGAAACTGTTCTGTCTTTGCATATGGTCTCGCTGCATGCATTCCTTATGGAGAGGCTTAGTTTTCGAGTTTAATCACCCCATCGTACAAAAAGGTACAACATGTCTTAAAATAACAGTGAACATCAGAACATAATGTTTTGGTCTGTTGTTCTCACTTTGGGGTGTGCTAGCACCATCAACCAGCCATCATCTGCAGGCGCCCACATATTCTGTAAATTCACATTTCTGAATTTCGTTTGGAGGCAGTGATACATAATAGAATTTTGAAGTAACTTTACCAGAAGTTGTTGATAAAATGTATATGTTGTGTAATCCTCACATGTATTCGAGCACAATTGATGCATTGCATACAAAATTTCTTTCAATATATATAAACATCAACAGATATCCCAAATGTGGCATATGCCATGAAAAGTTGTTTGCGTATTTTGAACATCTTTTTGTGTTTCAACCAATTGTTTAAATCGAATTCACAGTTTGCCAGAATTCCCAGAATTCGCACTCAGGCATGTGAGAACAACATGCAAAAATACCTTCCTAACACCAGAAAGAATAAAAATAACCATGCGGCATCTTTCTGTGCGTGGGGATGATTAAATTTTGAAAATATGAGGTCTGGTTGCTCGCCTTGTTGTATCTTACTGTTGTAATCTGTTTTCGTTTATTGTTAGATAATTTACTATGAAATGTCTGTGTTTGACCAAAACAAAGACGAATAGGTCATCTCTAAATTAACTTCAGAGCGAAAAAAACATGAAGGCTCCAAGAAGAGCCACTAAACGTCATGAGGTCAAGGACAGTGTTTGTAAAGCCTCATGTCGGATGAAGGAGGAAATAAAAACCACTGATCGGTGTTGAAAAGAATCGAACATGCTACATGCAAATCACCAGGTAATGCTGCCGTTTGATCGCAAACCGGTGAAGTTTACATTGTAACAATGGCTATGAAGAGCAGACATGTCTTATGTCCGGAAAGCAGAGACTATTATAGCTTGGGCATTAGACACGACATTTTAGGTGGTTTTATTTACCAGATCAAATATAAAGGTTGATGGTCACGCGATTCTGCTATAACGAGATTAAATGAATAATAGAGTAGGTACTTTACTTGAAATGTGGTTGTGTTGCCTGTATATGGTTTTATTTTGCTGGTAGACGTTTCGTCCCCGAGGCTTACCATCTGTAAAAATAAGTGTGATTGTAGTTTTGTGACTTGTAAACATGGTGGAAAATGAAGCGCTTGGTTGGCTTCAGGCATCACAGGTATTTGTTCTGAATATGAACTTGCATTCAATAAATGACTATCTGTCACATAGTTCATCATTTTCCAACAGATGACTTGATAGGGCTATTACATTATCGCTCAGAAATATTTGTATCTATCAACGATCAAGCTGGTTCTAGGGCCGTCATGCCATTCAATATATCCACATGAGCAGCTACAATGAAAGCGTGGCTGGGATAAAAATCATAACAGAGATCACTTTTGGTTCTTGTAGAAATATACAGTCAGTACATTTGTCTGTAGGGTCTTCTCAGTACCCCGGCATCATTTTCCACCACCCTTTTAATGTTACGTTTAATATTTGCTGTCTCAATTGCTGACTATGTGAACGAAAGATTCATGACTCCACCCACCAACACAAATCAAGACGAAAATTATTGGGTACATTGTCCCAGACTCGCATCAAACGCGAAGCAGTTTTGAGTGTCGTAATACCGGTTTGAGTCTTCAGCCTTTTGTGTGGTGTTCAATTATTTAAGTATGATGTAATCTCAGCATCCATGCGTTTCACGGCATTTCAATTCAGGTTTGGTTGTAATGTGACGGCCACAATGACTGCGCTACATCCTGTACCATTGAATGTGTAGAGAAATGAGCCGATTGTCATGTTTAAAGATAATCAGGCCTGCCAAATAAAAAGTGGAGATCACCAGACTTTGTTAAGCAATATTACAGTATAACAGGTAAAAAGGAGCCTCTACAGCCCAGTCCAATAGGGGGTTGGGGGGGGATAATCTTCAAAGTATTTATAAGGTGGACTTTTAGCTATAATTGAGTACTCTTGGGGGTGCCCAAACATAATCTCTAGTCCGAGGAGTATACCCTGGCCAACCGTTGAATCTGACAGCTAGGCTCATGTTTTGGTCAGTCCTTTTCCACTTTAGCGCGGATAGTATTACGTATATATGATTTTGTTGTGAAAGATACTTCTTTATTGGCTTTTATTCTATTGTGAGGTGTCTGTACACCTTCGTTAGGCCGCCGAAATCAACATGATTCGTTGGCTTAGAAATGAACGTTATCTACTCCATTTTAATCATCTTCAGGAGGCGAGGATTTATTTCGTCTGGATACTAACTGAACGGTCAAAATGTAGAATGTCAAAAACAGATACTGGGCAGCTATATCAGTCGTGTAAACGCACAGCAATACACCTGGAAAGGAAAGTGTAGAAGTGTGGGGTAAATAATGAATGAAAGAGTCGGATATGACAACAGCACCTTGCAACTCGAGAGACTTTCATGCATTATAAGAGGATCAGATTCATTATGAATAAAACCTAGTCAACCTGGGGCCAAGTTAAAATTTGGTTTCCGGGTACTAATTGTTGAAAACTCGAACGGATTCTTTCCAAATTTGGTATGCGGGCACCCTGTCTCAAGATCTCGCTTGGGATTGTTGCTTATGCCATCCGCCTATAGATGGTGCCAAGTGGGGAAGAAAACGGACAATAACTTGTAGAAACCTGAACGGCTTAATTGGGTATGTGGGTACCTTACCTCAAGCCGATGTCGATCCACGTATATGTGGTGCCGCCTGGGGGCTCTAAATTTCCTTTAAGGACAAATTGGGTATGTGTATACCTTGCCACAGAATCTATCTTTATATTTATTTCCAAGCTGGAACGTTACACTTTCACGCCACATTACTATTTTCACCGTCGGTGGACTTCAACAGCTCGGGTTTCATCAAATTCTCAGATCAATATGTAGGACTTCAGAAGTGATCGACCCTGTACATAAAAGTACTCCATTATTAGAACCGCGATCCGTATTTCCCTTCGGGTCGTTATTCATCAATATTGTATTTCCAGTAGTCTGCATATCCACATCCAATTGTATTTACGGATACGTGTATGAAATATTAAATATATTACCACAAATATATTTTCACAAAGAACCGCTCGATTGCCTCCAAGGTCTGTAGCTCGGTGTAGAAAAACAGACACCGATTGATCCTGTAGTCCGCCGCCACTCTGATGGCGTGACTATTCATCTTTCTTGGCAGTCAAATGAATGTATTCAAAGTATTGGAAAGGGTCATCTCCGAGTATACATGTGCAATTATTACATTTGTATTCGATTATTATGAACGTGATACAAATTTCCATTCGGGTCGTCATTCATCATAAATGAATTTCCATAAAGCTGCATATTCAAAGCTGCATATACAGATCAGCAGAATATATCAAATTTATTATGTCGAAAGACCACACGATTGCCTCCGAAGTCTGCAGCTCAGTGTAGATGGACAGAGACACCGATTGATCCTGCAGTCCGCCGCCACCCTGATGGCACAACTATGCATCTTTCGTGGCATTCAAATGAATATATTCAAAGTTTTAGAGTAAGTGAGTGAGTAAGTAGGATTTAACGTCGTTTTCAACTATGTTTCAGTCATATCACGACGGTGCCTACATATGTGCCAGGACACGAGAGTGCCCACAGTTCTTATTATTCTGGTCACTGATTAGCCCAGCCAGTACAGCATCCGGGCACCCATTCAAGTATTAACCGGAATCAACGTTGCTTAACTTCGGTGATCTGGCGAGAACCAGTGTGCCCAACGTGATACACCGTACCCTTAAAGTATTAGAAAGTGTTACCTACGAGTATACATGTGGAAAGGTTACCACAAATATTGACCTCGTAAATTGTTTTCAGCAAACGAGTTTTATGCAAAATTAATCGCATTCCACAGTCAAGCTGTTGTATGCAGGATTGGCACCGAGATGTCTTCTAAATGTTGAACGAGATTAGTGAGAGATCTTCATAGCAACAATCTTGTATAGCAAAACCTTTTCCGTGTATCGATGGCAATCTTGCAAGCAATCGGCAGATATATGATTGATTCTGGTGCCTTCGGATATAGTCGTATTGTCGGATGCTTTTGCAGAATTTTCACTTTTGTCCTCAGTTTATCGTGAATTATGTAATTTTTTTGTGTGCAAGTACATGTAGTAGCATCATGTTCAAAAAGCATGTTGTTATATGGAAATACAGTCCACATATCAGTGAAGATATTGAAAAGACAACTCCGTAGTATCCTGTGCTCTCATGAAAATTTCGTAAACAAAAGAATCAGAAGGATCGACCCAAACTCGCCATGATCACTCCTACATTATTGCAACATTCGATAAGTTTTATCCAAAACATAACATTCTATTTCAATGTGAACAAATGCAGGATAAAGTACTCATGCACATTAACAGGAGGCAGAAACTTTTGTCGTGATGATTGGAGGCTGTATGTAGCTTGACCTGTACAGAGTTTTTCCTCGATAACTGTCTGTAATGATCATACTGCTGCATTATAATATATCAGAATCTTTCGCTCCTCATACTAATTATCAGTGAAGGGTGACAAGAAGAGTGAGAGATAATTGCATGCTGACTGAATTAGCAGTATCACCCGTCCAGTTCCTTTAATACACTCGAGCATATAAAAATGTATAATAATAATAATAGAATTATGGTTCACATGATTGATAGGTAACCAAATATTTTTTCAAGCTCGCGTCGCTGCTCAAATTACAAGGAATCGCTAGTATTATAGAGATCACAATATACTACACTGGAAAACAATCTTGAATCTCTAATAATTTGTCTTGAAAAGCGTTAAGAGACAGTCACAGAGTACAATAATCTTGCTATTCCCTCCTGATGATAAGATTCTGTTCTTTTTTTATTTTTTAATAACCATTATTATTTCGAGATTAACTGCTATCAATTTTTATATTTTTTTTAAGTTTAAATTTTCATATGGCATGGATTCCAATGTAGCATGTAACTGGTAAAAGTAAATTTTATTACAGCCTGCATGGTTGACTGCGAATTGGGAGCTACATATTTCAAGGACGTTTTCTTCCATTTGGATGGTGTATGTTAATGTAAACAATTTATCAAAACAACGATGTATGCATGCCTGTGTTTATCACTGTTTTAGATACAATCACATTACGCGAGAACCACATCCTTACCGAACCAGTGTTTATAATGCTGCTTTGTAAACGAATTGATCACCAGTTTCCAATGATGTCGAAAAGATAAGATGGTGAAGTCATGGTGAAATCTAGCAACAATGTATGCATGCCTGTGTGTATCACTGTGTTGCATATCGCTCCAATTAGATAGAGTCACATTATGCGAGAGCTTATCCTTACCGAATCAGTGTTTCTAATGCTGCCTGAAGAAGCTTCTGACCTTTGCGAAGGAGAATTGATCACCGGTTTCCAAGATGATGAAGTCGTGATCATAAACTCTTTATCCCTAATCAGCGTTCTTTAATCATAATGGATTTCCAGATCCGTGCGGTATAATACTAGGGGTGACGAAATCAGATCTCATATTATGAGGTCGACCTAAGGGTGAACGTCTCTCGATTTTTAATTAATATATTTTCTGACATGTTATATTCTATCTGGACTATCTGGTGTTGCCTTCATTTCATTCATGACAGCTCCGGATCAGCCCTCCCAATGAAGCAGCATAAATCAAGCTGCTCCTCTATATAGTATTCATGGACCGGAAAGGGATATTTCAAACAGTTTTTTTGCTCATAAATCTGTTTCGTCTACTCGAGTCTTTCGACAAATCAACCTTCTTCTCACTCAAACACTCACTCAAACAGTAGAATAATGTATTCAGGGCATTCAAAAAGACACCTCAACGGGAGCAGGTGAATAGCATGTAGAAATACAAAAGCTTGCCATTGATTTATAACCATTTGGTAGGTTCACGAGGCAAACGTAACATCAAATCTGTTGAATCCATTTATAGTCCATGGACCAGTGTGTCACAGAGCGCACGACCGGAATTGGTTCCAACTGACGTGGAAAATTCTATGAATGTATTTGAAGAGAAACCCCTAACCATTTCCCTACTGATCGACTAATAAATGGTTGGTATGTGCCATTTACATCTACAATATCGCCTGCGGCCTCGGGTTACACGCTTGTACACCATGAAGGACTATACACTAATCTAGCAACAGTGTATGCATCCCTGTGTGTATCACTGTGTTGCATATCGCTCCAATTAGATAGAGTCACATTATGCGAGAGCCCCATCCTTACCGAATCAGCGTTTCTAATGCTGCTTTAAGGAGCTTTTGACCTTTGCGAAGGAGAATTGATCAACGGTTTCCAAGATGATGAAGTAGTGGTCATAAACTCTTCAACACTAATCTGTGTCTTTTAATCCTAATGAATTTCCAGATCCGTGCTCTATAAATACTAGGGGTGACGAAATAGGCTCTCATATTATGGGGTCGAAATAAGAGCGAAACCTTCTCGATTTTGACATGATATATTCCATCTGGACTGAGGTTTCCATTCAATCTATTCAGGATATATTGGGATCATCCACATCAGCGCTAATGAAGCAGTTAGCACAAAATAAGCTGGTCATCTAGAAAGTATTCATGGACCGGAAAGGGATTTGTAAAGAATTATTTTTTCATAAATCTTTAAATATTGATTAATTATATATTTTCGTCTACTCGAGCCCTCAGACAAACCACTCTTCTCCTCACACACACGCTAATTTGACAACGGAACTGATTTGGCACTCTGAAAAAAAAACAATAGGAAAGTAATTGTGTTCAAAATGAGTGATATGTTGGTCCCCGAAGACCGCAGTGACGAACAACGTGGCAGATGCACAGGACAAGTCAGGACAAGTGAATTAGACATGAATCGGTTACTCCGGCACATCGGTTAATTTCATCGATTACAAACAACGATCGGTCATTAACAGTTAATAATTGAGTGTGACGAGCCTCGTTTCGATTGGCCTTGTTTCAAGTCTGGTTGAGTCAGCGATGAGAAGGATAATGCATTCATGTCATTCTTTGTCCAAGAGGACACCACCCCTGAAACACGTGAATAGCATATGGAGTTAGGAGTCACGTCCAATTAATCGAGGCGCTTTCTCGATGCCTCCGAGATGGATCGAGACATTTCTCGACTGAAACCGGGAGGGCAGAACCGGGACCCCTGACGACGTCTCCCGGCTTGCTCCCGGTTCTATCTCGATCGAAACGTCCCGGTTTTCGAGATGGATACCAAATTGATCGGTAATCTCGAAGGGGGTCCCGGTTTGTATATGTCCGTGTTTTGTTGCACTTAAAATGGTCGTTTCTTAGATTTCAGGCGATCAGAGTGTTGTGCGGGTACCATATTTTGAGTTGCGATCGTCGTATAAGCATATTTCAGCCTAAAATAGAATTTAATGTTATTAAATGGTTAATCGATATATCCATGATCTGAATCCAATTGAGAGAAAACTTTTCATTTATCTATATAAATTAAGAATATATAAATGAATGATTTTCTCACACATTGATTGTATATCTGACTAATATCCGACGCGGAATAAATGACACATCAACTGGATATAATCTGAATAATAATGATATGAAAGCATGCTATAATTATCATTCCATAAAATTATCTTAAACCAAACATGGATAGTTTCAACAGAAAAATGAAGTGTTTGACCTCGGTGTGTAATATGTTTTATAATTTTGTATTATTCATTGCAGATTTCATTTTAATGAGAGTAAGGAAATTATATCAACAAAGTTTATTTCTGATATACGCTTGCCTGGCAGAGGTTAGCGGAAATAATGACAATCGGAACAAGAGGTGTTGATAATTCACACCACAGTCGGTCTGTGAAAACAGTCGGCTTGAAACGACAGCGAAGAGAGAGGGAAATGAAAGTAATTAGCGCCCAATTCAGAGTGCAATCAGGCTTTAAATCAACGTTCATGTACATTTCACTACAGCAATACCACGTGTTGTCAGTGTGAAAAGCTTATATGGAATGTGCAAACACTTCGATCGCGCGTTTATCTTTATATTATCCGGTTTTCAATGCATTACCAGCCGCTCCTGTGGTCTTCAAAGCTGCTGTATTTCTGAAAACCGGGGAAATCTTTAAAGAGACGTGATACAGTAATTTTTCAAGTCAAGGTCCTATCAAATAAGTCATATCAAGCAAAACCTTCCATTCCGATATACTTTCAGAAGAACTGAATAATAATGAGCCAACTTATGTAATTAAATTGGTGATGTTTTTTTTAACCTTTCCATACATCAAATTTGCGCTGTCAGAGCCAGCATTCGACTACAGATCTCTAGACTGAATAATAAAATAGTGTTAAAAGAATCATGTTCAATGTATTTCATTAACCATGGCTTAATGCATATGTACTCGCCGAGATTAGTCTCGCTGCCACAGAGAAGAGCATATAGAGCGAGCATACCTCTTCCGAATGGTTCAAACCTTCATTTGAAGGCATCTCGATTCCACTCTCGAAGCAAGTCGATTTATTTCGAGGGGGATCGAGATGGACTTACACTTCGAGAGAAAACCGGGAGCAAACCAGGACAACAATCGATAGAGATAAACCGGGACCCTTCGAGACGAGATATTTATCGGTTTTACTCGTTCATCGAGAAACCGTCTCGATCGATTGGACGTGACCCCTTACGAAATGCAAAAGCTTGCCATTTAAGTGACCTATAGCCATCTGTACCGCTCGGTCGAAACTGGTTCCACCTAACGTAGAAATTTCCATGAATGTATTTGAAGAGGAACGTGCCTACAGATCTATCCACAATGTCGCCTACAGACTCGGGTTACACGCTTGTGAACTATGACGGACCAGGCGCTTGTACACTACCATTCACATTCTATTAATGTCATTGTAAATTATATTCTAGCTCTAACATTGTCGGAAAATTGGTATGACGATTATTGACTAAAGTGTAAACTGATTATTGGCAATGTAGTTGAGTTGACTAGTAAAATGAAAATAGTTTTGCCTGCAAGCAAATTTCAAAGCTACATGTATTTGGAATAACTTTATGTCTATTGGCGCATACAAGTCCTGCGAAAATAGTAGTGTCAAGAAAGCGACATAACAATTTTAAAACTATTATATCACAGTGAGACTGAGTGATATCTTTCTCGTGGTGTGAAAAAGAGCTTCTTCGTTTCCGAACAATAACTTCTGAAACGCTGAACGGATTCGTTCGAAATCAGGTATGGGGGCACCTTGCCTCAATATTTCGGATTCAATAAGGTTTTATCCGAAACTTATAATTGTATTTGAATGTGAACAAAGAAAGATGTATTCACTCACATTAATATGCGGCAGAAAGTTTTGTCGTGACGATTGGTGGCTGTATTCAGCTTGGCCTGTGTCGAGCTTTTCTTCGATAAATGTCCATACTGATCATGCCTGTTGATACATTATAATATATCAGATTCGTGTGCTCCTCATACTGATTATAAGTGAAGGGTACCAGGAAAAATAAGAGAGAGTAGCAAGACAGAAAATTGCATGCTGACTGAATGGGAAACATCACACGTCCAGTTTCTCTCGTACTCTCGAACATATTGTCGTACTAGAACTAGGTGATAGCTGTGTACCTGTTCCAAATAATTCGCCGCTGTGTGAATCTCCAAATTACAACGAATGGCTAGCATTATAGAAATCACTATATACACTAGAAAACAATCTTGAATCTAGGATAACTTGCCTTGAAATCAGAAAAGCGTGAAGAGAAATTGACAATAAATAATCTCGTTATTCTCTGCTGATAAGATTTTGTTATCTTTTTTTATTTCTGAACACTTTTAGTATTTCGAAACCAAGTGTTATCAATTTTTTTTTTTAGTTTTAATTTTCTATGGTACTTTTCAATGTGGTATGTAAACGGTAAAGGAATTTTATAACAAAGTATATGTTCATGTTGTCTGTGAATTGGACGATAAATAGCTCAAAGACGTTTTCTTCCATTTGGATAATGTCTAATAATGTGAGCAATTCATCAAAACGACGGTGTGTAGATGCCTGTGTATATCAGTGCGTTAGAAAGAATCCCATTATGGGAGAGCGTCATCAAACCAGAGTTTATAATGGTGCTTCATGCAGCTACTGGACTTCCGCGAGAAAGACTTGATCACCGGTTTCCAGTGATGCCGAAAATACAAGATGATGAAGTCCTGGTCATAAACTCCGTAACACGGAGCAATTTTCTTTAATCCTATGAATTTCCAGAACTAGAAGTGGCGAATTCGGTTCTCATATCATATCAACTTAAGAGTAAAGACCTCTCGTATGTTAATGAACATATTTTTATATGTTATATTCCATCTGGGCTATCTGAGGTTTGCCTTCAATCTAATCATGATGGATCCGGATCATGCACATCAGCCCTAATGAAGTAGTTAGCACAAATCAAGCTGGTCCTCTATATAGTGTTCATGGACCATGATAGATCCGCATCATGCACATCAGCCCTAATGAAGTAGTTAGCACAAATCACGCTGGTCCTCTATATAGTGTTCATGGACTACGATAGATCCGGGTCATGCACCTCAGCCCTTATGAAGTAGTTAGCACAAATCAAGCTGGTCCTCTATATAGTGTTCATGGACCAAGATAGATCCGCATCATGCACATCAGCCCTGATGAAGTAGTTAGCACAAATCAAGCTGGTCCTCTATATAGTGTTCATGAACCAAGATAGATCCGGATCATGCGCCTCAGCTCTAATGAAGTAGTTAGCACAAATCACGCTGGTCCTCTGTATAGTGTTCATGGACTACGATAGATCCGGGTCATGCACATCAGCTCTAATGAAGTAGTTAGCACAAATCAAGCTGGTCCTCTATATAGCATTCATGGACCATGATAGATCCGCATCATGCACATCAGCCCTAATGAAGTAGTTAGCACAAATCAAGCTGGTTCTCTATATAGTGTTCATGGACCATGATAGATCCGGGTCATGCACCTCAGCCCTAATGAAGTAGTTAGCACAAATCAAGCTGGTCCTCTATATAGTGTTCATGGACCAAGATAGATCCGCATCATGCACATCAGCCCTAATGAAGTAGTTAGCACAAATCAAGCTGGTTCTCTATATAGTGTTCATGGACCATGATAGATCCGGGTCATGCACATCAGCCCTGATGAAGTAGTTAGCACAAATCAAGCTGGTCCTCTATATAGTGTTCATGGACCAAGATAGATCCGCATCATGCACCTCAGCTTTAATGAAGTAGTTAGCACAAATCAAGCTGGTTCTCTATATAGTGTTCATGGACCATGATAGATCCGGGTTATGCACCTCAGCCCTAATGAAGTAGTTAGCACAAATCAAGCTGGTCCTCTATATAGTGTTCATGGACCAAGATAGATCCGCATCATGCACCTCAGCTTTAATGAAGTAGTTAGCACAAATCAAGCTGGTTCTCTATATAGTGTTCATGGACTACGATAGATCCGCATCATGCACCTCAGCCCTAATGAAGTAGTTAGCACAAATCAAGCTGGTCCTCTATATAGTGTTCATGGACTACGATAGATCCGGGTCATGCACCTCAGCCCTAATGAAGTAGTTAGCACAAATCAAGCTGGTCCTCTATATAGTGTTCATGGACTACGATAGATCCGGGTCATGCACCTCAGCTCTAATGAAGTAGTTAGCACAAATCAAGCTGGTCCTCTGTATAGTGTTCATGAACCAAGATAGATCCGGATCATGCGTCTCAGCTCTAATGAAGTAGTTAGCACAAATCAAGCTGGTTCTCTATATAGTGTTCATGGACTACGATAGATCCGCATCATGCACATCAGCCCTAA
Organism: Hanleya hanleyi; assembly: GCA_036873755.1. Classification (NCBI taxonomy): domain Eukaryota; kingdom Metazoa; phylum Mollusca; class Polyplacophora; order Lepidopleurida; family Hanleyidae; genus Hanleya; species Hanleya hanleyi. Next base: position 36,806 of record JAVTVY010031456.1, read on the forward strand.
TGAAGTAGTTAGCACAAATCAAGCTGGTCCTCTATATAGTGTTCATGGACCATGATAGATCCGGGTCATGCACCTCAGCCCTAATGAAGTAGTTAGCACAAATCAAGCTGGTCCTCTATATAGTGTTCATGGACCAAGATAGATCCGCATCATGCACATCAGCCCTAATGAAGTAGTTAGCACAAATCAAGCTGGTTCTCTATATAGTGTTCATGGAACATGATACATCCGGGTCATGCACATCAGCCCTGATGAAGTAGTTAGCACAAATCAAGCTGGTCCTCTATATAGTGTTCATGGACCAAGATAGATCCGCATCATGCACCTCAGCTTTAATGAAGTAGTTAGCACAAATCAAGCTGGTTCTCTATATAGTGTTCATGGGCCATGATAGGTCCGGGTCATGCACCTCAGCCCTAATGAAGTAGTTAGCACAAATCAAGCTGGTCCTCTATATAGTGTTCATGGACCAAGATAGATCCGCATCATGCACCTCAGCTTTAATGAAGTAGTTAGCACAAATCAAGCTGGTTCTCTATATAGTGTTCATGGACTACGATAGATCCGCATCATGCACCTCAGCCCTAATGAAGTAGTTAGCACAAATCAAGCTGGTCCTCTATATAGTGTTCATGGACTACGACAGATCCGGGTCATGCACCTCAGCCCTAATGAAGTAGTTAGCACAAATCAAGCTGGTCCTTTATATAGTGTTCATGGACTACGATAGATCCGGGTCATGCACCTCAGCTCTAATGAAGTAGTTAGCACAAATCAAGCTGGTCCTCTGTATAGTGTTCATGAACCAAGATAGATCCGGATCATGCGCCTCAGCTCTAATGAAGTAGTTAGCACAAATCAAGCTGGTTCTCTATATAGTGTTCATGGACTACGATAGATCCGCATCATGCACATCAGCCCTAATGAATTAGTTAGCACAAATCAAGCTGGTCCTCTATATAGTGTTCATGGACTACGATAGATCCGCATCGTGCACCTCAGCTTTAATGAAGTAGTTAGCACAAATCAAGCTGGTTCTCTATATAGTGTTCATGGACAACGATAGATCCGCATCATGCACCTCAGCCCTAATGAAGTAGTTAGCACAAATCAAGCTGGTCCTCTATATAGTGTTCATGGACTACGATAGATCCGGGTCATGCACCTCAGCTCTAATGAAGTAGTTAGCACAAATCAAGCTGGTCCTCTGTATAGTGTTCATGAACCAAGATAGATCCGGATCATGCGTCTCAGCTCTAATGAAGTAGTTAGCACAAATCAAGCTGGTTCTCTATATAGTGTTCATGGACTACGATAGATCCGCATCATGCACATCAGCCCTAATGAAGTAGTTAGCACAAATCAAGCTGGTCCTCTATATAGTGTTCATGGACCATGATAGATCCGGGTCATGCACCTCAGCCCTAATGAAGTAGTTAGCACAAATCAAGCTGGTCCTCTATATAGTGTTCATGGACCAAGATAGATCCGCATCATGCACATCAGCCCTAATGAAGTAGTTAGCACAAATCAAGCTGGTTCTCTATATAGTGTTCATGGAACATGATACATCCGGGTCATGCACATCAGCCCTGATGAAGTAGTTAGCACAAATCAAGCTGGTCCTCTATATAGTGTTCATGGACCAAGATAGATCCGCATCATGCACCTCAGCTTTAATGAAGTAGTTAGCACAAATCAAGCTGGTTCTCTATATAGTGTTCATGGGCCATGATAGATCCGGGTCATGCACCTCAGCCCTAATGAAGTAGTTAGCACAAATCAAGCTGGTCCTCTATATAGTGTTCATGGACCAAGATAGATCCGCATCATGCACCTCAGCTTTAATGAAGTAGTTAGCACAAATCAAACTGGTTCTCTATATAGTGTTCATGGACTACGATAGATCCGCATCATGCACCTCAGCCCTAATGAAGTAGTTAGCACAAATCAAGCTGGTCCTCTATATAGTGTTCATGGACTACGACAGATCCGGGTCATGCACCTCAGCCCTAATGAAGTAGTTAGCACAAATCAAGCTGGTCCTTTATATAGTGTTCATGGACTACGATAGATCCGGGTCATGCACCTCAGCTCTAATGAAGTAGTTAGCACAAATCAAGCTGGTCCTCTGTATAGTGTTCATGAACCAAGATAGATCCGGATCATGCGCCTCAGCTCTAATGAAGTAGTTAGCACAAATCAAGCTGGTTCTCTATATAGTGTTCATGGACTACGATAGATCCGCATCATGCACATCAGCCCTAATGAATTAGTTAGCACAAATCAAGCTGGTCCTCTATATAGTGTTCATGGACTACGATAGATCCGCATCGTGCACCTCAGCTTTAATGAAGTAGTTAGCACAAATCAAGCTGGTTCTCTATATAGTGTTCATGGACAACGATAGATCCGCATCATGCACCTCAGCCCTAATGAAGTAGTTAGCACAAATCAAGCTGGTCCTCTATATAGTGTTCATGGACTACGATAGATCCGGGTCATGCACCCCAGCCCTAATGAAGTAGTTAGCACAAATCAAGCTGGTCCTCTATATAGTGTTCATGGACTACGATAGATCCGTGTCATGCACCTCAGCTCTAATGAAGTAGTTAGCACAAATCAAGCTGGTCCTCTATATAGTGTTCATGGACTACGATAGATCCGTGTCATGCACCCCAGCCCTAATGAAGTAGTTAGCACAAATCAAGCTGGTCCTCTATATAGTGTTCATGGACTACGATAGATCCGGGTCATGCACCTCAGCTCTAATGAAGTAGTTAGCACAAATCAAGCTGGTCCTCTGTATAGTGTTCATGGGCCATGATAGATCCGGGTCATGCACCTCAGCCCTAATGAAGTAGTTAGCACAAATCAAGCTGGTCCTCTATATAGTGTCCATGGACCATGATAGATCCGGGTCATGCACATCAGCTCTAATGAAGTAGTTAGCACAAATCAAGCTGGTCCTCTGTATAGTGTTCATGGACCATGATAGATCCGGATCATGCGCCTCAGCCCTAATGAAGTAGTTAGCACAAATCAAGCTGCTACTCTATATAGTGTTCATGGACTACGATAAATCCAGGTCATGCACCTCAGCCCTAATGAAGTAGTTAGCACAAATCAAGCTGGTCCTCTATATAGTGTTCATGGACCATGATAGATACGGATCATGTACATCAGCTCTAATGAAGTAGTTAGCACAAATCAAGCTGGTCCTCTATATAGCATTCATGGACCATGATAGATCCGGATCATGCGCCTCAGCTCTAATGAAGTAGTTAGCACAAATCAAGCTGGTCCTCTATATAGTATTCATGAATCAGTTTCGTCCACTCGAGTCTTCAGACGAAACAATCTAATCAAATTTTCACTCACACACTAATTTGACAATGAAACTGATTTGATTGATATTGCGAAAAAAGTAGTAGGAAAACAACTGGTTAATGAGTAATATGTTGGTCCCCGAAGACCACAGAGACGAATAATATATCAGCAGCATATAGGTATTCCAATGGGTACTAATTGTGCACCCCTGTTGGCCGACCTGTATCTGTTCTCTTATGAATATGACTATATGCAGGCGCTTTCAAAAACCGATCCATTCAAAGCCCGTTCCTTCTCATTCACCAAACGCTATAGACGATCTTCTCGCTGTGGATAATCGCTATATAAATGACGCAGTGAAGGATATATATCCACCTTCACTGGATTTGAAGGAAACTACAGATAGCCCTACAGGCACATCTTATTTAGATCTCTATCCTCTATAAAAATGAAGCGGGCATTCTCTCTCGTCGACTTTATGACAAAAGAGATGATTACAATTTCGACATCGTAAACTATCCCTTTCTGGATAGTAATATTCCAGTGGGACCTGCATATGGCGTGTACATATCTCGCTTAGTAGCATTTGCTAGATCCTGTGTTAAATGTGCTGATTTTAATCAACGTCACAAAACATTGTTGCAGAAACTTATAAAACAGGGCTATTCCACCAAGCGCCTCCACTCAAAGTTTCTCAAATTTGGCGATGCATATCGCATGCTGATAGCAAAATACGAACGTAGCGTGCAAGATCTATGGCGCCACGTTTCGTAACTTGTGTCTAATTCCGCTTAACCCAGGGCTAGGGGCCGTATGAACCCATGTACTTCAAGATCCTCATGGTACTCATATGAACAGTCACAATCAAAGCGTGACTGAGATACATCAGTCTTCAGATGACGACTTTACAACGAATATTATGGATTACGAATACTGATCAGCGATACGGATTTGATATTTTTGGAACATCATGATGTCTTGCCGGCATCATTGAAAACTGTTGACCGCTTCTCTCTTGCAGGAAACAAGCTATGTTTATGTATACTATGATTGTCTTTTTGAATTTGGTGCTAATACTGTTATGTGGAAAATGGAATAGGTCTTTGGATTATGGACGCGGATATTCTCTAATGGACGACGGCTGGATTATGAATGACGGACTAGACGCTTGTAATTAGACACTAGACATTAGACACATTGGTTAACTTCATCGATAACAAACAACATTTAGTCATTGAGTGTGACTAGTCACGTTTCGATTGACCTTGTTTCGGTTGACCTTTTCTGATCGAGTCAGCGAGAAGAAGAATAATGTATTCATGGCATTCAAGAGGACATCACACCGGGGAAAACGCGAATATCATGTAGAGTTAGAAATATAAAAGCTTGCCATTGACTTGTAGCCATCTGGTAGGTTCACGGGGTAAACGTATCTGTTGAATCCATTCAGAGTCCATGGGCCAGTGTTTCACAGAGCGTATGATCTGAACTGGGTTCAACTGACGTGGAAAAGTCTATGAAAGTATTTCAAGAGAAAAGTTCTTATCCATATGTGATAACCGTTGTAGATCGGTAGCCGAAAGGTACGATACAACACCTTTTCAACAATAATCATTTTCCTATTGGTCGACTAATAAATGATTGGTATGTGCCATTTCTACCCACAATATCGCATGTGGACTCGGGTTACACGCTTGTACACTATGAAGGACTGCAGTGGACACTAATTTGTCAACAGTGTGTGCATGCCTGTGTGTATCACTGTGTTAGATAGAATCACATTATGCTAGAGCCTTAGCCTTACCGAATCGGTGTTTCTAATGATGTCTGATGAAGCTACTAACTTCTGCGAAGGAGAATAGATCATCGGTTTTCCAAGATGGTGAAGTCCTGATCATAAACTCTTTAACTCTAATATCAGTATTCATTAATCCTAATGAATTTCCAGATCCGTGCTGTATAATACTAGAAGTGGCGAAATCAGCTCTCATATTATGGGACCGACTTCAGAGTGAACATCTCTCCATTTTAATGAATTTTTTTTTTTTAATGGACTATCTGTGGTTTGCCTTCAATCTATTCATGATAGATCCGGATATGAGATTAAAGAATCGTTTATCCATTTTCATATGCAACTTTTTGAATGATAGACAATTCCAAGTTCGGTTGGGTACAACCATGTCTAATCATTTCGATCCGGATCAGGGTGTCCCACGGGGCAGTATTTTGTCTACTACTCTGTTTAGTATCAAGATCAACAGCTTAGCGGCAGTTTTGAATAAATCAATTGATGGTTCACTCTTTGAGACTTCAACATTTCGTGCAATGGAAAAAGTATACACAATATTGAGAGAACATTACAACTTTGTCTAAATAGACTTCAGAAATGGTGTCTACAAAATGGCTTCAACTTCTCCAGAGCTAAGACAAATTGTATACACTTTTGCAGAAAGTATTTTCAGCACAAAGATCCAGTACTTACTATAGATGGAACTGAGATCAAAGTAGTAAAAGAGGTCAAATTCTTAGGAATATTGTTTGACCACCGATTAACGTTCTTATCGCATATAAATTGCTTGAAAGCTAAGTGCACGAACGCTCTTGGTTTGTTGAAGGTAGTTGACAACTATAAGTGGAGAGGAGATTAGCAAACACTTCTCCATTTATATCGATCACTTATTCGTTCCAAACTTGATTATAGCTCTATTGTTTACAACGGTGCAAGCAAGTCAAACTTGGCAAAGCTAGATCCTATTCTCCATCAAGAACTAAAACTTTGCATTGGAGCGTTCCGAACATCCCTAAAGAAAGTTGTGTTGTCGAAGCAGATGAATTTCCATTAGAACTGAAACTATCACTGCAATATATCACAAAATTGCGATAAAATCACTCGAATCCTGCATATAACTGTGTTTTCAAACCTCAGTTCGTGGATTTCTATTTAAAGAAACCCTCCATTATTCCACCTCTTGGAATTCGTATGAAACCACACATTGTAGCAGCTGGAATTAAGCTTAGTCAAATTTCACCTAACAAGCTCTTACCAATTCCACCAAGGCAGTTAGCTAAACCAGAAGTAGATATTACACTAACGAAATATAAAAAGGCAAACACGAGCCAGCTCGTGTATACACAAGAATTTGGTCTGCCGAGAGAAAAATACAGATCACATCAGTCTATTTATACAGATGGTTCTAAAGATGGTGAGAGAGTAACATGTGCAATATGTTTAGTTCCAAACCTAAAACCTGTCGACTACTAGGTAAAAGTTCGATATTCACTACAGAAGCAAAAGCTATATTGTCGGCTTTGGAGGGTATTGGGCCCACTAAAAGGAAAAAATATGTCATATTCTCAAAGTCACTGTCATGCCTTCAAGCGATTAAAAGTGAAACTTCAACTCATCCCACCATCTTGAATATTCTACAATTATATGACTGTATATTTGATCAACAGGTTGATATTGTGTTTTGTAGATTGCCCAGTCACGTTGGCATCGAAGGTAATACTGAGGCTGATAGAATGGCTAGGGCAGCCCTAGATAATGAGGTTGATCTTGTTGGAATCACATATAGCGATTTCAGATCCTCTATCTGTGCTTATGTGAAAAAGCTGTTTCAATGGTTATGGGATGCTGTGAATAATAACAAACTTCATGAGTTCAAACAAACGGTAGGCTATACTCATCTGAACAGCCAGAAACGTTTCGATCAAGCCATGATCAGGCGATGTAGAATCGGCCATACACGATTAACTCACGACATTTACTAAAAAAAGAGCCAGTCCCAAGATGTTTTCCATGTCACGAGGATCTCACAGTGAAACATATTCTTATCGACTGTATAGATTTTAAGATTGTAAGAGATTCTTTTTATCGAGCAACTACATGTACTATAGATCTTTTTAATCGAGTGAAAGAAGACTGTATCTTAGGTTATTTGAAAGAAATCGGTTCGTTGCATAAGTTATAATGTGTGTATGTTTTAATGTGTTGGATTACTAAGTTATTAATTTGGATACTCAGAATTTTGTTTGATCGTCGCTATATAGCTGAAATATTGCTGAACGCGATGTTAAACCTTAATTCTCTCTATCTCTCATGTACATCAGCCCTAATGAAACCGTTAGCATGAATCAAGCTGATCTTTTATATAGTATACATGGACCGAAAATGGATTTGTAGGTCTTTTTTCATATATTCTTGAGTACTGTTTAATTATACATTATACTTCTCGACTCTCAGACAAATCACTCTTCTCCTCACTCACACACTACTTTGACAATGGAACTGATTTGGCATATTGAAACAAAGCAATAGGAAAGGAACTGTGTGCAAAATAAGTGACATGTCGGTCTGCGAAGACCACAGAGAAAAATACTGCAGACGCACATGACAAGTCAATTAGACATGAATCGGTTAGCCCGACACATCGGTTAACTTCATCGATAACAAACAACGGTCGGTCATTAACATTTAGTCATTGAGTGTGACGGGCCATGCGTTTCGAATAATCTTGTCTGGTCGAGACAGCGAGATGAAGGGTAACATATTCATGTCGCTGTTTATTCAAGAGGACATCACACCGGCAACACGTGAACAGCATGTATTGTTACGAAATACAAAGCGTGCTATTATGGTGAACTATTGCCGTCTGGTAGGTTTACGAGGCAAACATAACATCACATCTGTTTAATCCATGCATATATGCCTTTGAAATGACGGACATTCCTAAAGAAGGCTAATACGATGGAAATCAACTGAAATATCACACCTGACGGAATGTTCCGTTAATTACCATTATTCATGACTTCGGCTATACAAAAACAAGATTAGCGATACGGGTATAGATTTCAGAAACTCTACACTAACTACATGCGCACTAACAATTTGCATCAATTAACACATACTTTTATGAGAAATATCTGCATGGGAATTCCTCTGCAAAGAATCATTACAGGATTTGTAACCTCATTTGGTGCAAGTAAAACATGAATAAAATAACAAACAAAATCGATCGAATATGTCTTTCATCATTAATAGGTCACGATGACGTCATCACAGCAGCAAATGAAGGTTTAAATAGATGCATCATTGAAAGAGGGCATGGAGATTACATTCAGCACGTTTCAGCTCTGTAGCCATAGTGGAAATATCGGTGCGACCATTACTTACCCAAACATTTTGAGGTTTGAATAGAGAAGACGTAGGATTCAGAAGGTGTACCATAACAACACAACCGATCCCCAACTGCTATCAAACATGGATAATTACAACGCATATAAGGGAAGTGAGAAGAGGTGCCGACATACTGACAGAGCCACATGACTTCACAGTATAGTCTTCTAGCTAACCTATTCTAAAGCATAATTCTGCATTCAGATGTGAACCTAATCTCTCACTTCAAGTTTTCCCAGCATCATTGGGAAACCAAATTAAAAATCAATTAAAATGTTCTTAGACGAGGACCAGAAGCAAAACTATTACAAAATTTCCACGGAATCATACCTCGCCCCAAAATTTTGATTAAAAATGTTGGCGTGGATATCACCATTTCCTGGAGTTATTAAGGTTGTGCACCGAGTGCATAGTCAGAAACGCCACATGTAAACAATGGTAACATAGGTTGGTCCACAGCGAGAACGAGAGAATGCACTAAACATAATTTTCAGGTCTTAGAATACGAATTCTTGTTCATCATTCCAGTGTCCATGGCTGTCCTTGGCGTGTCAGTTCACTCAGCGGTTCAGAACGGCTCGCAAATAAGATGAACTCGTTGCATGTCCTTCACATCCTCAGGGAGAAGTAACTGTAATATATAATGGTATAGCTGAGCTCATTCGGATTCCGTTTCTGGAGAAAATGAATCCAAGTCGTTCGACGGAGATCGGTTTGAAAAGACATTTGTCGGGATGTAGGGTAATTCCGGTTTTCCGACCAGATCGACAGGAAACCAGTAAGTACTTTCACACCCCAAAAGAATGATGTCCATCATTTTGGAAGCAAACCGGAAGATCAGCAAGTCTAAATGACCCTGTAGTGAACGAAAAAGATCAATCGGCATTGTAAAAGTACACAGATTCATCGTTTCCCGGTGTATGGGTAACTGGTGGTGGGTAGATTTTATGTCCATTTTTAAAATGAAGGTTGGATGTAGAATGAATGCGAACACAGTTTCATTGTTGGGTAGTGGGTAAATGTTCTTCTTCACAGAGCGTAGATCAAAACAAACGCGTAATTTGACAGGTGGGCTGACCCATTCCTGCTTGTTGTCGATTACGGTCTGCAGGTCATTCATCAAGGCGAATGGTACGGGACGTGATTTATACGCGACAGAAATGGCATCATCTTTCAGAATGAATTTGTTTAACCCTATAGAGGTAAATGGAAACAGCGAGAAATTTCTACATTGGCAAATGTAGAAAGCGGCCAGAGAGTAGGCACATATTTGTCATCTTGGTGACTTTTAATAGGGGCAGAAACTGGAGGTATAATCATATCAGTGGTCCCAGCCACGTTGGTGAACAAAACTATAGGAAAGATAAGAATTTCTCGCTTTATCTCTGAATAAGATACGTATTATATATGCATTAAATTATGGCCACCCAACATTCTATGAGAACAATGCACCAGACATAGAGAGTTGTTGTTACTTTGACAAGTGGCTTGGAAACTACATCCCTCCGAGACATTATATTCGCTCATTCATTACCAACCAGAATCAAACTTACACGTTTTAAACGAAGAACAAACACTGAATGTTTTGAGCCGCTTAACCATTTGCACCAAGGAAAATAACTACACAATTACCTATTTACTCTAGTAACATAAACACACCTCAGTATAAGTCCACAGGTTTAATAGAATATTGTTTGCGCAATTTGGCTAAAAAAACAATGACTTTGTCCATCCATGCCTGTGTTACCGTTGCTGCAAGGTACGGCTTACTATTTATGGTCTATCCTATATAAACACAGACACATTGTTAACCTTATCTGCCCTGTGGGAGGACATTCACTGCCATCCTCTCCTAGTGTGCTTTGCGCTACGCTCCATTTACCCCTGTATGGGTCTCGCCACTTTTTGCAGGATTCCTGCAGAAACCAAGAACTGTTCTCTCTAACAGTTTTACTGATCGCAAAACGTATATTTATCTGAAATATACTTAACAGATATTCAATATATTCAAAACGCAGTGTCACACAGTTTGAAGGCAGCTTTTTGACAAATAACCCTAGAACTATATGTTGCGGAAATATATATCGGTAAATCGCGGCTCGCCCAGTTAGACGGTCGCCATGTTCGTTTACTGTGGCAACGAATGATCATGGGTCAACTCCGGCACAGTCCGTGAGACCCTGACAGCGCTAAATGGAGAGGCGCGAAGCAGGCAGAACGTAATGAAATGCCAGGTAGAGCTTGTTTCACTGCAACTTTGGAACGAGAAGAGCACTTAAGAGAGCTGAAACTTTCCGTGAATGATTTTGATTGAAATTGGAGTTTAAGGGCCGCTTCCCATACGGATTTCCCGGTCCATCATCTCAATGCTTTACTTAGATTTCAGGGTACATTTCTAGTTCAGTTAAGATATTTACAATCGCTATATTTTCATTAAATAAATAACAAAGAGATAGCAACGGGAGATATCAAAAAGAGAAGAAGAATCGAGTGGGGGATATGTACCAGCTCGCCGGTCTATTTTGGTTATACTGGTAAGTGTGTGGTAAGATTAGTGCACTTGTAATCGCGTCGATGATTTCTTTGTCTTTGTACACAAAGTCGTCCAGAAAAAAATGGGAGAACCATGGGCGTCGTCAGGATTTTTCGAGAGGGGATCGTTCCATATGCTAACTTATCAGAGAGCCCAGTGCTGTGATGTCCAACATAGAAAACATGTCGTTGGACGATGGGGGGGGGGGGTGGAGTCGTTCATGCCCAACGACCTCCTTAACAACGCCATTCAGACGTGGGCTGGTTCTACCAGAAATCTGTACCTGTAACAGTGCTTGGAGTGTGTATCAGTGTACAGGATGGCAGGCTACCTTCTACATCGTGTGAAAATCAAATGTTCATATTCTTTATTCCATGAATCTCATTGGCGTCTTTTTTAAAGCATTTGCATAATCCTAGGTGCAAAGCCTCATAGGAAAATACAAATGGTGGCCACAAGTTGTCTTCAGAGAGTCGTGCTTCCGGTCTTGTTTTTCCATTTATCCCAATATTTCTTGGACAAAAGTAATTTATTTTGAAAAAACTAATTATTCTCTATCAAATTAATTAGTTTTTGAGGGAAAATATTGAAAAATAAAACAATTCGGAAATCGACGCTGACAATAGGCAAAAAATACACTTCCGAAATAGATGACGTCACTGTGACCTCATCGTTTCGGCCATCTTGGATTTGTTTATATTTTCTTGTAGGTGCTGACGAAGTATATACCCTGACTCAATATTCAGGAGTCGTCCATCAAAGAATTTCTGAGTCTGTAATCCAAAGGTCTAATTCGTATGACAGCATTAAAACCATGTGTGGAAAAGACATAACTCTTGACAGTTTTTCTTCTTCCTCGCAGCAGCAGCCATGGATTCGATCAGAAATAGCTGCTTCTTTTCAACTTTCTTCTGATCCTCAAATAGTCTTCAGAATCAGAGCCTGTGTCTCCGGCTTTTCTTCTTTGTTGATTCAGGCATGGCTACTGCAATTTATATTATATAATCTTTGTTTAAATCTTTCTCCATTTTTTTCGTTTCCTTGATCTACGGGGCTGTTGCTCACAACTTAGGTGGAAATCACCATGGCAAAAAGCAAAATGGCCGCCACATGGTGTCTTCAGTATGTCGAGTTTTCAATTCGGAAAATCGGTCCAAGGCGAAAAGTAGACTTTAGAAACAGATGACGTCACTGTGACGTCATTGTTTCGGCCATCTTGGATGTGTTTACATTTTGTCTTGTAGATCTTGACTAAATATATATAGTATAGAAAGTTACCGCCGTCTGTCCCAAGAGGTAACAAAAATGAATACTGTGAAATACCCCCTCCAGGCTGGGACAGAGCAAAAATCGCTTAGGTTTGGTTTTGTCATTAACAATTCTGTTCATGATATGCCTTATATAGAGGCCTGATTGAATACAATCTATCTCTTCATCAAGAACCTCACAGGTTAACCACAGAATCAGTTGATCTGTCACAATCAAAGCGTGACTGAGATAACCATTCCCTAGATAACGAGTTCACAGAGAAAATCATATGGATTCGGAATACTGATCAGCGATACGGATTCGATATATCTATAACACCATGATGTCTTGTCGGCATCATTGAAAACTGTTGACCACTTCTCTCTTGCTGGGAACTGTTTATGTATACTATGATTGCTAGGGGGGGGGGGGCATTTTAAATTTTGTGTTAATGCTGGTGTATGAATTAGGTCTTTGGATTAAGGAGGTTGAATATTGAATGACGGACCAGCGGCTTGCACCTGAACGAGAGACGCGGTCAACAGATTGTAATGATACCGGCAAGCCATCATGATGGGCAAAATTAACATCACTGTATCAGTGTTCATAATCAATAGGATGTGCGTTAAAAACTAGTTATATAGAGAATAGTGTTTCTCATATAACATGACCGTTTCCTATGGGAGAAAGCCATTGTAGAAAAATCGTCTACCATGAGCTGACGTCATGCCGTTACGTCAAGCACTATTTTCATCGTCTGCTTGTTACAATGTTACTGTTTAGTGTCAACCAACTAAATACTTGACTTAAGTACTCCACAGATGACACATAGTTGCAGTAGCGGAACATTTCAACAATTTCGGTGTCATTAAAGTAGTGTATTTCTTATAAAAATCTTGTTCTCTTTTATTCAGCGCTTTTAGCCTGGGTGTGATTCGACCCATTCATGGACCAAAGTGCCCAATAGTAGTATTGCGCGCTTGACTTGGTTTTGCTTTCACGACATCGTCGGTCGAAATTGAGACGTCAGCCTTTATTTTAGCTTCTCTGATATGATATATGAGAAAAAAGCTCTCACACGCGTTCATTTCTAGACGACTTTTCCCACACTCGTTTGAGAAAAATGTGCCCTGCACTCGCTAAAGCTCGTGCAGGGCACATTTTTCTCAAACTCATGTGGGAAAAGTCGTCTAGAAATGAACTCATGTGAGAACCTATTAATCTCAGTCACGCTTTGACTGAAGAATATGAAGCATATCACGAAGATCATGCGGCCCCTAGCCCCAGGTTAAGTTAGAAACAAGTTACGAAAAATAACGCCAAAGATCTTGCACACTACGCCCGTATTTTCTAACCGCGTGCGATATGTATCGCCAAATTTGAGAAACTTTCTCCAATAAGGTCCTGTAACTTTGATTAAAATGGTCACATTTCACACAAGATATTCCCTGTGCTATTGGGCGACTATGTATACGCCATATGCGTGTCCTCTCTGCAATATTACTGTCCAGAAAGGGAAGATATTGAGTCAAAATTTTAATCCTCTCTCTTGCCGTAAAGTCGACAATAGAGAAGGCCCGCTTCATTTTTATAGAGATATTGGTCTAAATATGATATGCCGTTAGGGCAATCTGTAGTTTCCTTCAAAGTCAGTGGGGGTAGATATATATCCATCCCCGTGTCATTGATATAGTGATTATCCACAGCGAGAAGATTACCAATAGTGTGCTGTTCTTTATTTCTGATGAACTGTCGATTTATTAGAGCTCTCGATATTTACCAACTGTGTATTCACGTATATACCTGAGCTTTGTAATTCCAATTCTGTTATACTAGCCTGCCTGGGATATTTCAACACTAGAGAACTCAAACAGGCTTCAAAAACTACAAATAATGGCAGCTCCAATCGTACTGATTAGTTTACCGATGTATGTTAGTCAGAGAACAGAGGTTGTCACCATTGACGGAAAGAACGTACTAAGTTGAAAGAACTTGCCTCGAATCCTATTGCTACATTTGTGGTAATAAAATATTTTTGAAACATATTCGATAATTGTTTGCTTTCATATGCGTAAGTTACTCTGAGCTCAAACGTTTTTGCGCCTGGCTAAGTTTAATTGAATTCCAATAACAACATGATGTATGAACATATTGCCGATCTATCAAACAATCTCGTTTATACGAGGCACTCACTTTAATCCGAGGCAACGTTCTGGAAAGAATAGACGGATAAACCAGTGAAGACCAAGCAAGCTTTATTAATTACCCCCAATGTGGCAAACGGCTTGTTTTTGCGCGAACACTTTGTTCCTGCTCACAGCATTAATAGCTCAGACATCTCCTGAGTGAAATTACCAGAATAGCACTTAGCTAAGTTCTCAATATCAGTGCGCCCCGGCTCCATTGTTGATCTATTGTCTGAAACTGCTTCTCACTTTATTGTCTTTCGATATTTGTCTTCTTAATAGCGATATTAAGCGAAGCATTAACCATATTTTCCCCGTTTCGGTTTCAAGTTTATCTAATCGTTACCGTTGATGTAGATACACTTTATCCCCAATGGGGCCAGCCGCTTATTTTTGCTCGCACTCTTTATTCCTGAGGCATTAAGATCTAATAGGTTTTGTCTCCTAAATGGAATGACCCGAATAACTTTTAGCTAAATATTCCATGTCAACGCGCCCGGCTCCATTGTTGACATATTGTCTGCAAATGCTTCTCAGCTCATTGTCTTTCCATAACTGTCTTTCCAAATAATTAACCATATTTTGTTTGAGCTTCAAGTTTCTCTAACCGTTACCCATAATGTAATTACACTTCTTCATTCATGGTCAGTTTAGAAAGAAAGGCACGAACATAGTAGGCCCAAACTGATTGAACATTTCACGAAAATTCAAGCTGATATGCAAAGTATGCATGCTATGAGCTTGAGAGTTAGTAGCTTGCCCGTTGATCTAATATCGAGATACACAATCTTAAGTAAACTATCTTAACTCTTAACTCCTTCAAACTCGGACCCTCTCACAACCGAACAACGTTCACGGTATATTATTCATGTTCTGAAAGTCGGTGACAATGACCAGACAGGTCCAGAGGACATGGCTAAGTCTATAGGCGAAGAAAATGTGTAACGTAGATGAAAGACTTTCCCTTGAATGACATTAATAAATAATGCCAACATCAGGCGACGGGAGAGTGGGCTAACGGGGTAATTGACACGATTGGCGGTGCAACAGCCTCAAGCAAGAATAGTTTCAATCCTTCTGGTTTTGTGTTTAGATCTTGATGCCAACGACTCCGGATTCACCTGGCCATTTTTAGCGATTTTAAGATAGAAAATGTCTCTCCTCACAACATCATCGGAAATCGCACGCTGATATTTTCTCAAGCACACATGAAATACGAGTAGAAATTTGAAGCAGACATCTACATGAGCTGCTTTGATTTGTTCTTAAGTGCGAACTGTGGACATCAATATCATCTACGCAAATTAGCATCGAGACTGAAATATATGGTATGATGTGGAGCCAGGCTTTAATTTTTTTTTGTTCAAGCTTCAAAGTCGACACATAGTAAGTAGAAGTTAAACACATATACCACTTAATAAATAACAACAGCAATGATAACAATTATTAATACGAATAAGATTTGGCTGGGATGTCTTAGCACCAAGATATATTTGTCTGAGATTTCTGAGCAATGAACAATTGAAATGTTCAAAGATGCGAACTGTGGATATCAATGCCATCATCTCGAAAAGTTGAACTATCACCGCTGGCATTAAATGGAGATATTAGTTATTCCAATGCAGTCGATTTTGTTGGCAGTGATCTCATAATTGACGTCCATTCCCAAACATGGTTCCACTTTAACCCTACATGTATCTGGCCTGGACGATTTGGGATCTAACCAGCCCAACCCCCAACTATTGTTTCTATCCTTTGAGCTAGGAGACTGAAACTTACCGCACTATACCCTTGGGTCAAGCTCTACTCGAAAATGTCAAAAACAATCCAACATGGCTGCCATGATGACGTCACAATAAAGTCATTTCATAAAAAAATGCCTCAGAAACTCGTAATAAATAATCTGATGTTAAATAAAATAGCTTTTGACTACTTTTCCTCGAAGAAAAGCAGGAAACAAATGACGCAAACATCACTTTTCTCTTCTCGCCCGTGCGCCGTCATCGTTCTCCATCACTCTTTTAATGTTGCGTTTATTTGTTGCCTGTATATGGATATATTCTGATGGTTGACGATTCGTCCACGAGGCTTGCCCTCTGTACAAATCATTGTGATGGGTAAAGGGTAAAGTCTATGGGCAACTAACCGTAATAGTGAATAATTATATGAATGAATACCTAGGTGAGAGCTATTAGTCTAATATTTTTTGTTGATTGAGTCAATACATCTGCAGCAGGTCTAGTAATTCTCTCTTGTTGATGCAACGATAGTATATTGGGGAAAATATGAGACGTTTGCTACGACGTATCCTTGTATATTCCCCTGGCTCAACCGATCTTTATTATGACCTTTACTAACACATGTAACATTGTGAACTATAAAGTTAATAATTTGTTAGTTCTGCCTTGTGCTGTGAAGCGTGACTTACAAGGCTGAATGAATTTCTCTGATAGTGTAATTATAAGCTCCAATGACGCAGCATGGAAATACTGGAATCAAATGTCTCTTCACGTAAGCCCATGTATTTCCGCTACCAACAACTGCATGTCGTTGTATGGCATAACTATAGTATACAACTAAACAGCTTATCAGAATTATTCGAACACCAGGGTTATATATCGATATATTGTTTATCATGTCAACGTAATCTGCAAACATCACATTCCTCATTAACTTCAAAAGACATAAAACACGAATTAACGGGTGCATCGAGGAAACATGCTTAAAAAGTGTGATTGGCTATCGTTAAACAACATTATATAAATAGGCGGTGTTGCCGTATCCAACGACGCTGGCAATATAACTTAATTTATCGTCTTGTTTGGATATTTATGCTGACGTAAGAAGCACCAAGAATGCACGAGTGAGTATCAATCAGGGATCATCTCCTCCAACCACCAAACACATTTATGTCAAGGGCTCACTTTTATTAACCAGGGCGGTTTTAATGTATTGGGTGTTATTGCTCTTTTGCGACACAGGTCATTCAATCAGCATTAACAACACAGCCATTTCCTGAACACAACATGATTCTTCCCAGAAAAAGCTCCAGAATTTCGTCTCCTACACATAAACCAAAGCTTTTATGAGAAACTAAGCAAATTGTGGATAAATAATTTCGGATGGGAGAATATATAAACCCATCGGACCACTCTGTACTACTTTTGGATAGTGCGTTACTTTGCTGAGGCGTTAGGGTGAGGTGGGTGCTCACCGACTGCCAGCATTGCTTTTGTGGTTTTGAAGATGGAACATCGAGGCTCGATTATTGAGAAGTTTGGTGTCCATTTTCCTTCTGAGGCTTGCCAGCCTGTAATCCAACTTTTTTTCAACACTATGTATAGATACACAGATAACATAGGACGATTCCTCTCTGGTATCCGATTTTTTCGATCATTCAGTCGACTCAGCAATAGATCTGCTCGAAATGTTCAAATTCGGCTCCATCAGGGGACACTGTCATCTACTTCAATTTACTTCGAGTTAAAGTCAGGTTAATGAAGTTAGCAAAAAATTATTCCATCTGATTACTTCCAAGTAAGATCAGATATTATCGTCTGGTGTCTGGAGTGATGCGCTGGCCTTGAATTGTGTCCACACAATTAACATATTGGACGATCTTCAAGATGAAGGCAGATGAACCGATGAGGATGGCACATTACTTACAATGATGACCACTAGCTTGTTTTGCTACATAACTCTTTATTCTTGAGAACCCGAAACCTTATAGACTTCCCAGATCACCACAACGATATGACCAGAAAAACGTCAACTTCAGTGTTCCATCTCAATAAACGTCAAGCTTCAATGTTGACCATTCTTCTAAAATTGTTTCTCACATCAGTATCACAATATAAACTGTACTCTAATAGCGGTTTCTTGCGACGATTATTCTACCTTTCTTTGAAGAAAATACTTTCCTAGCCGCTTCGTATTAGCAGTTCTCGTACATTTGGAACATTTAAAACTCAATCATTCTGCTTTTATTCCCCAAACCCCTGAAAGGTTTCTCTTTCAAACGCCATTTCCGGATAACATTACCTACATGTACGCACAGAGACAAAAGTATCCATATACTTGCGATAGTGATCCGATGAGGGATAATGGCTAAAAGTAGAAAGACCGGAAGACCTTTTACTATAGACAACTATAGCAAAGTTTGTTTCATAGGTGACGTGGATTCGATTCACTGCATCTGAATATCCACTTTCGAAGAACAATGCTTCTGCCGTTAGGAGGAGGCGGACTCACCGACTACCACTGTTGCTTTGAAGAATTTGACTCTCTTTTTCACTTAAGTATGGAAAAATTGCCCTTTGTTCGCAATAAACTTGATGCAGTCCCTCCGTGCTATTGTAACTAGGTCTACCACAAAGCGCCTTCACTCAAATTAACTCAAATTTGGGCCTATTCGTCATGTAAGGAAAACACAACAGGCGACTATATGTAGGGAACGTTTGTTCAACCTGGAAAAGCTACCTGACAGGCTGTATTGCACACAGTGTCCCCGGTTTGAAGATCCTTACCTGAAGAGCTGCCCCAAATTTGGCGAGACATA
This sequence comes from Hanleya hanleyi, assembly GCA_036873755.1. NCBI lineage: Eukaryota > Metazoa > Mollusca > Polyplacophora > Lepidopleurida > Hanleyidae > Hanleya > Hanleya hanleyi. Next base: position 55,837 of record JAVTVY010031456.1, read on the forward strand.
TCGCATACTGATAGCTACATCATCCTGTAGATAAAGAGTTTACACCGAAATAATATGGATTAAGAATACTGATCAGCGATACGAATTTGCTACTTTTAGAACATCATGATGACTTGCCGGCATCATTGAACACTGCTGATAGATTAAGAAAACTGATCAGCGATACGGATTTGATACTTTTAGAATATCATGATGATTTGCCGGCATTATTGAACACTGCTGACCGCTTCTCTCTTGAAGAGAAAACTAGCCAATGTTTGTATACACTATCATTGTTTGTTTGTTTTGTTTTTTTATTCTTTTTTGTTTGTTTGTTTGTTTGTTTCTTCTCCAAACTCAATCGTTAAACATATAAACCCGTCCCGCAATTTCGGTCCCAGAGTAACCTTTCGATGTGAGCGAAGCAATATTATTGGACGGCAAAGGCATAATTTGGTGAGATGTGTGAAAGGTGGGAAAATTGTGATGTCTAGCGACTAGAAAGCAACCATATTACCCCACATTAAAGCCTCTCTCGGCACGTCACATTCAGATTAGAACAGGAAGATTTCTGGGACGTCCCTCAGCCGCGGTTTAACCCTACCTGGCCTGGAGAGGTGGGGGGGGGGGCATATTCCGCCCTCTGTTGTTTTTTTTGCTTCTATCTCCAGAACGACAAAAACTTGAGAGCTGACACTCCGTGACTTTTTGGTTTCTCATATTTGGGTCATTTTGAGCCTATTTGTATGACTTCCCCAGCAGAGGTAAATTTAAATGGCGGCCATGTTCATAATATCTTTTTCAAACTTCTTACTTTTCTGCATGGAAAAGTGGATGAAAACTATTTTATTTCATATCAGATTATTACTTTTCAGCCAGTTTTTGCGGAGAAAACACATAAATAACAAATTTGTCCAAAAATTCCTTTTTCGAAAATGATGGTAGCCATGGGTTTTTTTCTTTTAGAGCTTGAGCCAAATATATACTGTGGTAAGTTTCAGCAATCTAACCATAGAGATAGCGAAAATATATCGGAACACTTTCCGCCTTTGCCCAGGCTGCGATACACCCCAAATCGCCCAGGCCAGATTGGGTTAAGCGGAATTAATTTTCCCCGAGACAATAAACCTACATATATTTATCAGATGACATGTACAGAGGATGGGTCTCGGGGATTAACAGTCCACCAGCAGAATCCCACCATATTCAGATAATAAATTGGAGGGATATATATGAGATGGGAAAAATTGACGTCTGACGACTAAAAAGTAACCATTATCGCATGACTCCACAGGAAAGCCTTTACCGGTCCCTCACATTCAGACTAGAATGCGGGAGATTCTGGGACGTAGCCTGGGTAACACAGCCGTGCTATTATTGCAGATTTTCATGTGGAAGCATCAATTATACGGTTCTAAATGAATAAATAGAAGTACATGGAGAAGGTATATATCCTGTTCAAAACATTTTCGGTGATTTGCTGACCATAACGTTGTTTGAATACTTTATTTATAGTTTATGTCACTCAATCCAGTTGTCGGGATCGTAATGTTCTTTATCCTGGCGACCATCTTATTGAATGGTTCGGGCTATAGCTTCAGTTGAAACCTGAACATGATTGGAGATGATATTTTCTTTATGTAAACGCTTGGTGAATCACACTATCCGTGGTATTTTGAACTCCCGAGTCATGAAAGTCAATAAGCCAATTATAGTTTCAACAGCTCAACAGCTAAAGGGCTTAACCCCCAGACACCCTTGATCAGAGATCAACCAGTCCTGTTATGACTCTGGACCTCTCTACCGAGTTCCATGTTTCGATGTTTACGTAAACACAAGCGATGTTTTGGTAGTGATAATCCTTCAGGATCTAGATAGTTAACCACTTAGTGCTCAGGGGCAAATGGATTGACCCAGTTCTCAACCACGCACACATAATAACAATGATAGAGATTTGTCTGAACAACTGACAATTTAACTGTTCGGAATTGCTAAAGATGGACATCAATGCCCTCTAGGAAATGTTGGACTAGCACCGTGATTGGAATGACTGGCATCAAATCAGACATTCGTTATTCAGCTATGCTCCATGCCATGTCATTGTGAGATGATCAATACGAACGTCTAGTCCGTCAACCAATATTCAGCCGTCGTCCATTAAAGAATATCCGCGTCCATATAGCTGCCTAAAGCTGTGAGTTAAGAAGCTCAAGATTCCATTTCATTCCCAGTCGATTAACAGACTAATTATATTAAGGACTTAATTCCAAAACAACCTCGGTCGAAAGTCAACCAGTTTTCTTATGACCATAGACCCCTATGTTGGGTTCCATGTTTGCTTAAACAAAAGCAAAGTTTTGGTAATGATAATCTAGACAGCCACCAACATAATGCTGAAGGGAAAATCGATTGGCCTAGTACTCAGCAACGTAAGCATAAAGTTTCACAAACAGCATAGGCTCAGAAACTAGCCTGTTTATGTATACTATGATCGTATTTTTGAATTTGGTGCTAATGCTGTTATATGGAATATGGAATAGGTCTTTGGATTATGGACGCGGATATTCTTTAATGGACGACAGCTGAATTATGAATGACGGACCAGACGCTCGTAATAACAAAGGCAGAAATTGCTTTCAGACATCTGAGAACTGACAATTCAAGTTGTAAAGTACGGACTGTAGATATTAATTCCATCTATGATATTTAAGACCAGCACAGTGACTGGAATTAACGGCATCAATTGAAAGAATTCGTTTATCAGTTCTGGTCAATTTCATTGTCAGTGATCTCATGATCGACAGACCAACTCCGCCCGAGTTGACACTGCCCGTACTTGGTTTGCTGCCACGGTGTCACTGAAAACCTTTTCAGAAAATAACTAGTACGAGAATAATCTATCTAAGTTCTCGTTGAAAGAATACATTGATTTGCAAGATTCATCATACGTGATAAAGGTTCTTCATAGTGTATGGCATTCCTTATGAGTGCAATGGTACGGCTATTGGAAGAATATCTGTTACTGGCACTATTCGAACATCATCCTCTAACACATTTACCATCGTGTACTTTTTCAGCGCCATAGAATGTTCATTCTGCCTAGCAACTTTAAAACGAGTCGTTCCAATCGAAGTGAATTTTATTCATCGTCTAGCTGGAGTAATCCGTGAAACGCTGTCACTTCATTTTATTCTCTTTTTTTTTGACAAATTCTAAATGAAAATTTGGGAAAGGACCTAAAATTTTCGTTTTATTTTTCTTAGCACAAAGTCCAAATTAAAGATTGGAAAAGAATCTTTAGTTTCATTTCTCACTTGAGCCAGCAAACTCGCCACTGAACCGAGGTCAACAGAGATCTAATACCATTCTATCAATCCAGAAAGGAGTGATAAAGTATTGGATGTTACTTTATGATACAGCACGCTATATATACCAGTCCCAGGATACAGGTAATTTAATTGCGAAGAAAAACATAATTCCCAGACCACTAAAAGCCATTTCGTACACGTAAGCCACCTCGTGAAGTGGTGAAACCAGGTTTAACGTGGATAAGAGCTACATTAAATAACTAGGGATGGGCGAGTAGCCGCAAAACATAAATTTTGTCATTGGGTTTGTCTAGTGGTTCCTGAAAATCTGATCGACTTCCGCCCATTAAATTCATCATCATAGTCTTTGCCTCGCTAAGCATGGCTTCCAAATGTAAAAGATTTTTGTTTTGGTGTATTGTCTCTTTGTAGCAGATATGAGATGAATATGGATAAAAGGTACATTAAATAATGAGAGAGAGTAACCGTAAAACATCTAGTTTGTCAACGGGTTTGACTCGTGGTTCCAGGGAATCTGATCGACTTCCGCTCATGAAATTCATTACGCAGTTTTTGTCTCGCTAGGCATGGCTTCCGAATGTGATATATCGTATTCTCGGGTTTGAATGTGAGGTGCCCAGGGAAGCTTTCTCGTATAGTCATTAGTCGCCAGACGTCGTTAATTTTTCCCACCTCTTGCATATCGGTTCAAATATATCACTATTTTTGTCTGGCTCCACGTTTCCTTCAATAAAATACATTCATACGCACTTCGATGGACTAGGTCGCGTATTGCGATAACGATATTTGTCCGTCTGTCCGTCTATCCATCTATTAATTTTTCGTGTTCATGGGATATCTTTGGTTTGAGGTTATGGATTCGTACCAATAAACTTTGGTATACCTTATCCGTGAGAGAAAGAAGGTGTCCTGGAAATACGCAGTCATGAGTGTAGTATACATGTACGAGTCAAATATGCCATTCAGTATTCTACAGTCGTCTGCAAAAGAATTTCAGGGTCAAGAATCAAATCTAGTCCGTCATTTAATATTCAGCTGATGCCCAATAAAAAAAATCCGTGTCATTGATCCAAAGATCTAATTCGTATAAAAACATTAGCAACAAATTAAAGAACAATCATAAACACACTCTAATTTCTTCCAGGAGAGAAGTGATCAACAGTTTTCAATGAAGCAGGCAAGGCATCATGATGTTCCTAATATTAAATCCGTATCGCTGATCAGTATTCTTAATCCATATGTTTTTTTATTATAAAAGTCGTTTTCTGGAGAATGATGTATCTCAGTCACTCAATACGATCGCATTTTGTCTTCAGTGTTTGATATATATATGAACATCATTTGAGAAACTTTGAATGGTGGTGTTTGGTAGTTTAGAAATGTTTAACAAGTTTCTGCAATAATATTCTGTGGCTTTGATTAAAATCGCCAAAATTTTCTCAGGATCTAGCAAATACTACCAGAAAATATATGCATACGCCGTATACAGGTCCTTGTAGAATATTGCTATCCAGAAATGGGCAGTTATATATGTAAGAAATGTAATTGTCTCTCTAATTGTCGTATACTCGACGTGAGAGAAAGCCCTTGTGATACTTGTAAAGTTATAGGTCCAAATAGTATGTTTCATCTCGAATATCAGTGGTTTGCTTCAAATCCATCCACAGCGCCGCTAGGGATAATCTAGTGATAGTAGACCGTCTATATAGCGTTTAATGAAAGAGCGAACGAGCGAACGAGCTTTGAAATCGTTATCTTTTGACAATTTCTGCATACAGGCATATTTATACGAAAACAGATAGGTCTGCCAAAAGTGGTGCAAATTTGTACCCATTGGGATACCCATACGCTTTTGGTATATTGTCTTACCGAATTTCACAAATATTGTTAATAAGAAATTCAAGCAATTCTATGAACAAAGCCACATTCCAAGAATAATACCCTAATACAGCAGAACTGAAGAAAGCCTTATGACATTTGACATTAACATGCCGGTGACCAGTTTTATTGAACACAGATCGTATTAATGAACAAAGGTGTTCAGCAAGTCCTGCTGAGGAATAGTACTATTGGCAGTCTAATCACTCCAAGTATATATATGTCTGTACGGTGTATCCTTTGTCATCTAGTTTTTCCGTTAGACTTTTTGAGTTTTTAAGTATCCACAGAATGAGACACCTGATTTTTGTTAAATGAGGGCACAATGATTCTCCCTAAATGATTTAACTGTTTGCAGATTATCTTGGTAACATTGTGGGCAGACGTTTGCTTGTACAACTTCTGCGACCAACTATAACTTGAGCTTTGAGTGGCATTTTATGCAATTTTGGAGACCAGTACACTTTTCGTATATCGTTATGAGTGGCAGGAAGGGAAATATCTCTTTTCTTGAGAAACTAATTTAGTTTGTTACTAGAAAAAATTTCCAAAGTAATTCCAGTGGCGAATTATGGCGATACAGAAGCAGGTGGAATAACTCTACCTAACTCCTTCACCAGCACCCGGTAATAGAAATATTACATTATCTGGGGTCTTGTCTGCTGGTACAATAACGAATATGCCTTGGAGGTCTGCAAGAACTTCTTGCAGCGTGGTGGCTTTTAATGTATATATTGCTTGAGGAAGGGTATTCCTGTTGATAGAATCGACAGCCTCGTTTCGACCATGCAACCACCTACTTTTCAATTTCGCTATGAGGATTATCAATAGATTCGCCATAAGATTGATATTTCTCGGCTTTCAAGAGACATGTATTCAATAACGTGTATATTGACATTTGCAAGAATGTTGGCTCCTTGATACATGCTCAATTCTTGAGCAGCTTTATCATACGACTCAAAGATATAACCCAAAGTGGCCATCTATAAATAGCCTTCATTGTCTACGTGATCCAGCATTTGTAATTAAACTTTTTGGACTTTGGAGTCCTATTTTCCTTCCTATCCTGTCACTCTACAAATATCTAAAATAATATCGATAAGAAGGTTTGTATATTACTGGTGGTTTTTATTCAAGTATCGACCTGTATACGAAAGTTAACAATCCCATTTTTTTAAATTTTGCAAACCAAGTTGAAAATGCATTTTCAAAATTCATGATCATAATGAAACTATATGTATGAACTATATATTTTAGATTCGCGATTTTCTGTATGGAATCTGGACTGGCAAGAGATATGAGTGATTGGTTACACAGCACTTCATACAAGCTAAGCAGATAACGACTAGTTCAATGTAAATCAGAATAATATCCCACGTGGATACGGAATGAGCAAATGAAAGGAGACACCTTCTAAAGCTAATCTTTATTTCTTTCTTGTTTCTCACACACCAACCCCACCTTCCAATTATCATGGTAACAGGTTTGGTTTTAATATCATATCTGCTACCGAAACGAATTTGCAGCCTTTATCCAAGTTATTCCACTCGGGAATAAATATATCAGATAATTGGTATATTTCAACCCTTAATTCCCTCCGTGGCTGATACTCCAACCGTTGTAGGTTCATGTTGGCAATTTGATATTCCCATGCCAGTCGACCAGAGCATCCTCAGTTGACCAAAGTTGGATATGAATCGCTTTGCACGTTCGCCCAAAGGAAACCACGACACTCCTTCAGGAGTTAAACCATTTACAGACTGATATGGTGAAAAATGGTTTGACATAACAAAAGGAAAACGAAAAGGTCCGAATAACTTTTAGCTAAACGTACGACTGAGTTCATCACTGAGCTATTGTCAATAATTGTTTTTTACATCAATTCAGTTCTACTACATGTATGCAATATTGGCTCGTTCTGTGAATTACTCTCAAGGTTATAGCAACGTACTGTTATATTTCTTGGAAATTGGAAATGACATTGGCACAGCTGGCTAGTAACATGATCTGAATACAATGGCATTCATATCTAGGCGGGCTTATAACGCTTCGCTTTATAATCATCTTGATCTATTTATGGTGACATCAAATGGCGTGGATGATTATGTCCGGGTCATTAATGTCGGGAATGTCCTTCAGTCAAGCCGTTAATTGTGATAAATCAATTGATATTATTGTTTTTACATGTCATTTGACTTACACCAAAAACACAATCATGCCGCAATTACTACATCAACTCAATCTGTTTGTGAGTGAAAAAGTATCGTAGAGTTTGTCTGTGTTTTTTGTTGTTGTTTAATAAGATCATTTGGAAATTACGCCATACGTGAAGGAGGATGAGCAACCAACAGTTCTCTAGCCATTTATAGTGCTAAAATCTCCTACCTCACAACGAACACTTCGACCTCCTGTAGCAAAATGATATTCCTCGTGCATCGTACACGACTTAAAACATTGATGAGAAAGATGGCACACAGAGAATTACAAGCGTCTAGTCCGTCATCCATAATTCAGCCGTCGTCCATTAGAGAATATCCGCGTCCATAATCCAAAGACCTATTCCATATTCCATATAACAGTATTAGCATCAAATTCAAAAAGACAATCATAGTACATGTATACATAAACATAGGCTTCTTTCCTGCAAGAGAGAAGCGGTCAACAGTTTTCAATGATGCCGGCAAGGCATCATGATGTTCCAAAAATATCAAATCCGTATCGCTGATCAGTATTCTTAATCCATAATATTCGTTGTAAAGTCGTCATCTAAAGAATGATGTATCTCAGTCGCGCTTTGATTGTGCCTGTTCATATGAGTACCATGAGGATCTTGAAGTACATGGGTTCATACGGCCCCTAGCCCCGGGTTAAGCGGAATTAGACACAAGTTACGAAACGTAGCGCCAAAGATCTTGCACGCTACGTTCGTATTTTTTATCAGCATGCGATATGTATCGCCAAATTTGAGAAACTTTGAGTGGGGGCGTTTGGTGGAATAGCCCTGTTTTATAAGTTTCTGTAACAATGTTTTGTGACGTTGATTAAAATCGTCACATTTAACACAGGATCTAGCAAATGCTACTAAGCAAGATATGTATACGCCGTCCAAACCGTCCAAGGAGCAATGATTATTTACCCTTATACAGCCCTTTAGCTTTCGAATGGAAAATCATGGTTTCCGAATTCTGATCTGAAGTAACGGTTGAAAATCTAGATTATCTGCCAAGTCAACCTCGGTTTTCTATTCCCTAACCCCGAGTTTCTCTTTATTAACACTGAAAATCACTGTTTTCTGTAGATAACTGAAGTTACCGAACCGATGAAAGCGTGGAATAACCGTTTGGTCGGCGTCCGTCCTTTCAGACTGTTGTTCTGAACAAGAACGTGCACTGACTTGAATGAATGGAACACGAATTTACACCATTTTACTGACTAGCATGGGTCAGATGCGACATTATATATTCAGCCGTCGCCAATACAAGACTTTCTGCGCCAGAAATCGAAAGATCTATTTCTTATGACAGGTAGCACCAGTTCTAAATGTGTATAAAATAAAAATAATAAAGATGGTTTTATACAAGAGAGAAGTAGTCAGCAGTTTTCAATGATGCTAGCAACACACAATGATGTTCTTAACATAAAATCCTGATCACTGACCAGTATTCTGTATCCAAATGAATAAATATCCAAATCACTTACTGAAATGCATCTAACAGTAACGCATCAATATACAGCAGATAGATAGATGTGTTGACAGAGCTATTACATAATTTGTTCTTCAATATTTGTATCTATTTCAATATTTTAATATTTAAATGTTGGCCTGTATATGCATGGAATCATATTCTTGACAGTACATTGGCATTTTTCTCGCCTACAGTCATCGATCGTGCTCGCGAATGGGAGTGAATATCGAATATGAGGCTCAATCATGTTCATTAGACAGATAATACCGGTCATTTTGCAGCATTTTCATTCCTCTATGGATGATCAACTCTCCATTTAATATTTACCCTGATTATCAAATCGTAAAACTTTTCCAGGCAACGTTTTACGCCCTGAAAACGTACGCAGCGAAGACAGGCAGCACAGTATATGGCAGTATTATTAGAACTGCCCCTGGGGCGATTTTCTATACACGGAATATTCACAGGCGACGGCTTGAGGGGAGATAGGTAATTGACATAAAGGTTCGTAACGGACCCACTGGGTGTATATAATATGTCTATAATACATTCTTTATTACAATGAGATGTTGTCGTGGTTTGCTGGTAATAAAATATGATATGGCTGAATCATATTAGAGGAGTTCAGTGCCATAGATTACACCAGCTTTCGCATCTGGAGATACTTTGAACTTGACGGCACGGTTTATATGACAGCCAAATTTCATGGGTCGTTGAAATAACAAAACTCCCCCTATTCAGTTTCCGTTCGAAGTAGAGTTGTGAATGCGATGATAAACGTTGACAGGCCAACTCGCAGAGATTTACAGGATGAGAGATGGAACTGTTTATCAGGCTATACCTGATTCTCCTTTCTCGGTCACTTTATGCCCAAAGGGTTGAATGTGGTTGACTGCTGCTCTCTCGCTTGCATGTATGTATATAGTTTTTTATCTTATGAAGGAAAAGGCCAGCAAAGTTTATCCGATTTTCAAGTTTCAACTCGGCATAATAAACTGTAATTCGTACAGAAAAAAATGTGTTCACTTAAAACATCGTCTACAGAACGTTTGAATTTGACGTTCCGTCGGGGTTTTTTTTCTCATTGTTTTTATTTCATTTTCTTTTTCTTTTTGTCGCTTGTGGCGTGTGGCATATTTATGGCGTATGGATACTTCATAGTCTCCACATGAACATCTGCAATAAAAGCGCGGCTAAGATACTAAAGCTACGTCTGAGTATCCACCGTATTCTGGGCTCTGAATGTGAGGTGCCAAGGGAATCGTTGCTGTGGAGTCATATGGTTGCTTTTTAGTCACCATACGTCGTTAATTTTTCCAACCACTTGCATATCACTCCAGTTTATTACCTGCATATGGTAGGATTCTCCTTGTGGATTGTTAGTCCCAGAGGCCCACGCTCTGTTCATGTCGTGCGACAAATATATGTAAGTTTATTGTTTTGGTGGGAAATTTAAGCTGTACGACGTCGGACACTACAGGTTAGTTTTTCTGGGTATCCTTGCATTTACCAAGCTTGCCCCATGTTGAGGGGTTTATTCCATCAAACGTCCTCGACGCTCATCCATTAACATCAGATGGGATATTTTCTGTGTCATCACAGCTCCCGAGCTAGCGTATCTAATTCCGCTTACGTCGGTGCGAGGGGCCGTGTGGATGCTTCATAGTTTCCACATGAACAGCTACAATAAAATCGCGGCTGAGATACTAAGGCTACGTCGGAGACTCCACCGTATTCTCGGGTCTGAATGTGAGATGCCAAGAGAAGCTTTCCTGTGGAGTCATATGGTTGCTTTTAATTCCCCAGACAATCTAATTAAAAGTAAATCCTAACTGCTTCCCCATTTGGATATGTCGCTTGCAGGATCTAACCGGCTTGCAGTAACGCCCGTGTTGACCAATCCCGAGAGGTTTTCATAGTGCTTTGAAGGGAACGTAATGACAAGTGCTTTCTGGTTGGCTCAGCCGAAGCACACGCCAAGCTGTGGGGGAATCTTCTGATGTTGCCGCCCTCCCGCCAGGTTGGCGCCATAATGCGGGGTAGAATGATGGAATCGTCCTTGGCGTAACATTGAGTTAACGCAGAGTCCATGAACCTATCCCCCCTGCCCGACTCAAGTAAAGTAGTTAAAATGCGGTCGTGATGTCATAAGACTATTAAATATTCATGAGCTGGGCGCTCCGAACACAAAATTCAATTGAAATCAGTAAGATCCTACATAGCGACATATACGATTGGGGAGTATTGATAGGATATTAATTTATTAAGATTGTTCCCCAGACGTCGTAATGTTTTACCCACCTACTGCCTATCGCTCCAATATAATAAAAGTATGAACCAAAATTAATATAATGTTATCATTTCTCAAGATCATTTTGGTTCAATGTGTTATATTTTACATCATTTTTCGTGTATTTCTGTTTGAGGGTGCATTCCACACCTAAATTACGTGCGGCTCAAAACAGGCATGAGTTCGGTTCTTCGGCCATAAATAGTTGTAAAATCTTCAACAAAAACCCTGTAAAAGTATATATTTTCTGAATGGGCATATTCGTGCCATCATTCCAGGAGACAAGTGAGCTATAGAAATTGATAGGGAAAGACGCGCAATCCTCCTAAAACCTCCAACTTTTCTGGAAAATTCCATAAAATGTATGAAAATGCGTCATATTTGACCCACCACCCACAGAAAACGTACGAAATGATTTTCTTTTTATGCATGTGACAGTGTTCCCCGTCCAACGGGCATTTAAAAAAGGCGAAAAAAACTCGTTTTTTGTAAAATGTTATAGCCATAAAGGAATCATCATTCTCGCAACACGAAAAAGTGCAGATTTTGACCTGCCAAATATTTTCTTCTCGGCAAGATTTAAGTCTGTAGAGGCGCGTAGGCACGGTCAGCCAGCAAATGTTATATGGCCGTTTGGAGGAATGGTTACGTCCAACAAGATGATATTATAGATATCAGTTAGTAAAAAGGAAAGAAGAGTTATGATGCTGTCAAAGTCGGACGACCTTTCCTTATTATGAAATTAGGGAGAGACCACTTTGTGCGAAACTGTGGGAAGTGTAGACTGCACCCTGATGATATTATCCAAATAATATTCCATAGCATCGTGTGCCATTGTACACGATAGGCTCTTGTTTTGACGTAAAACAAAAATATACTGAACGTTCATCCGATGTTGTATGTCGAAATTACTTCATCCCATATATTTGATCCTATTTTATTTGTTTACTACTATCTGCGAGCTGTGTATCATTATTTCTTTTCGAAAGATGTACCGATCTTAGTATAAGTGTCTCCATTCTATGGGATTGTCATGCTTTCTGGGTGAGAGAAAAAACGCTCCCAGTAACGACAAAACTGCGAAACGCAATCATGTTGATATAGTTTTTTGTTTTGCCTCTGTTTCCATCCGACAATCACAAGAATGACAAACACAGGCCACAGCAACCTGGAAACAAGAAGCTTATTTTCATTACCTGTCATCAACACTGACCATTTATGCCTTGTCGACGTCAGCTGTGTGATTATCAAGGTTTCGGTCACTGAGACAACCTTCAGAACAATTTCGTTGGGTGCACTGTTATCTTTAGCGCTTTCAAATGATTAACGATACCGATGTCGATGTATGAAAATAGCGTACCTTTCAAGTTGGCAGACACGAACTTGGTCACGTAGGCCCACTGTCCCTGCAATCATCTCCATGATGTCCGTCGGATAGGCGGAACAAATTTTTCGTGAATAAATAGTGGTACATATTTGAGCTTCTAGCCGCCCAGAAGCCCTTTCCTTAAGAAAAACAAGAATTATACGGTCTGCAAGATCCGACAATATCACGTCTGTATAAAACGATGTGAAAAGACAATTGAGGATATTTGACATGCATCCTCCACATTAGGACGGAAGGTCACAAATCCAAATCCAAATTGATTGATTGATTGATTGACAATTAAGGATAAACGCTGAGTCGCGAATCCTTAGAAAACAAGTTACTTTTTCGCTTTACCGGAAAATTGCTGAATCACATATCACTGTGTTGATGATGCAGTAAGAGTAATACTTGTTGCTTGCTCCAATAATTTTGAGTGTTGCATTTATACTGTCAAACATATCAAGGAAATAACTTTCAGAACCTAATATACGCAAATATCTCACGTTTCGGATAATTTATTACGCCACTTTTCTTTCGTGCTTCAGTACATGACCGTTTTGTGCTGATATCAATGAAAATTGGTGACCGCTTCTCTCTTGTAGGAAACGATCTTGTGTTTCTACTATTTTTATCACATAACTGCTGTGTTATTATGGGCATATGGTCATGACATATTTATCGTATGTACCTAGGTGAATAACAGTTTCAAACACGCTGATTGGATAAGACATGTAACGTGAGAAAATAAATTACTACGCTTGGTCATGACGTCACTGAACTATTTTTACCATTGATAAAGTTTTACTACGAAATACTATGTTTACAAGTGCAACAACAACATGGAAATCTGCAAGACGATCATTTTGTTCACATACATGCATCGAACTGCAAACCATAGTTGTCAATAGCCATACATGCAGCAGCAATGATCGACAATACAATTTTGACAGCTCTGAACTTCATATTTTGTATAGTACTCACGTAGTCTGTCATTGTTGTTTGGCGAATCGAGTCAGCCCGTCATTTTGGGTACCGTGCCGTATAATATCCCATCAGATCTCAGAATTACACGTTTGTTCATTCTTTTGGCAATATCTGCATGGAGTCTTCCAGAGGTTTGCATATTTCTCGCAAAATAGATCTGGATCTTAAAAATTTCAAACGTATTTCGTATTCAAAAGGATCTTTTCAGCCTGGCATGTCGTCACCTCGCTCGGAGCTCGCCAACATGTCGCGCGCATAAAGGCATGCATAGGACACGAGTGTAACTCGTGGCCAAGACATGAACCAAAATAAATAATGTATGAAGAACCGCTAATTAACAAGTTACACCTACTGCATTCTGTGAAAATGTCTACGATATTTTGAAATGCTGTGGAACTGAGCAGCCCTGAAAGGGAAGTGCTGAAACTCTGTTCAGTTTTGGAACTATATCGGTTTAGCGTATACAGCAATTTTTAAGGATGTTGTGCCTGAGCCAGGGCCGTTTTTTCGCCGAGGAGGAAACAAAGAAAGTAATTTTGAGATAGATTTGATGATAAAATCTATCGAATTATTGCATTTATATTTGATTATAAATATTTATGTATTAAACAGATCTTACACTCGTGTCTATTTAATATGAAAGTTATGACACTCGTTGAGTAAGTTTTATATGTTGCTCGCTAAAGCTCGCAACATATAAAACTTACTCAACTCGTGTCATAACTTTCATATTAAATAGCCACGAATGTAAGATCCTCTATTTATTTCATACACATTTGGAATTGGTGCTAACTATCATACGAAATATATCTTCCGATTATTGACGCGGAAATACTTTGATGAGCGCCGACGCCCTCAGAGCGGGATGCTAAATGCATTCATGTTCCAGACATCCTGACAACCAAAAACATACCCGCAAAACAAAGGAGCCATTTTTAAATCGATAAAGACTCTTGTTTATTTTGTATTATCTAATGGATCGATCCCGCTGACGCCATATCCATTGTATAATATTCGATAGTCCTGAGCACATGTGATAATTTTACCTCTTGTTTCGACAAACTTGACCGGACATCTTCAGCTGCGTGACTGGTAAATCTTATTCTGTAACAAAACATTTCTGATGACATAATATGACATCTGGCTTCGTATACTCTTCCTTATTACTGTTACTTGCATGATAATCGCAGTGTATCTCTTTGTTGATCTTTGAATTTTTTTAAGCATGAAAATGAGCAGGCGTTCTTTCCCTTTCAATGGAGATTCTGTTCATCTTGGTATCCATTCTTAACCCGACAGACTGAACATGAAAAGGTATATCGTTATAAACTTCAATATTCATGGTCAACCGGAACTTCGATGAATATGTTTAACCCTATCTGGCCTGGGATTTTTGGGACCTGTCCAGTCCAGGGGGGGGGGGCCGAAATGCCCCCCTAAATATTTTTCTTACCCCTTGAGCTATAGGGGCCTGAAACTTACCACACTATACGCTTGGGTCAAGCTCTAACATAAAACAAGATGGCCGCTTTAATGACGTCACAGTAAAGTCATCTTCACAACAGGCACTTTTGATCGAGTTTTCGGTAAGATTTTTTTATTATTTTTTGTTGTGTGTTTTCGTTGCAAAAACTGCATGATAAATTAGTAAATAATAGCTTTATGTGAAATAAAAATACTTTTTGCCCAATTTTCCTCGAAGAAAAGTAGGAATCTTGAAGAAAACTGATGAAAATATCAGCTGTTTTTCTGGTACCCTACATGGCCGCCATCTTGAATTTACCAAAGATACTCTACTCGGGCGGTTATGCAAATTGGTTAAAAATGACCCCAATATGATAAACCGAAAAGTCGCGGAGGGTCAGCTTTCATTTTTTTTGTTTTCATCGTTCCGAAGATAGTGAAGAAAGTTTGGTAGGGGGGCTATAATGCCCCCCCCCCTACCACCACAAGGCCAGATAGAGTTAAGATAATTAGTGGAAACTGTCTTTGACTTACAGGCAAGAGCATACGGCCGGAAACCAGGTAGATAGATAATAATATATTATTTTATTCTTTGGTCCACGTATCAGTTTTGGGTAAGGCGATTTCCTGGCTCTGCTAGCCAATTACCTCTGCCATACACAACCCATCAAAATAGGCAGTTAATGGGCAATCAGGCGGTAGCGCCATAATACGTTAAGTTTTCACACCTCAGTTAATGGTGAAGACAGGGACCTCAGAAAATAGATTTAAACCTAAAATTACTATTTAGAATTTTAATTTCAAATTGATTTTGTCAAAAGAAGAAAGATCTAATTTTGAATATTTTAACTGGGTAAAAATTTATTTCGGTATCCTCATTCCCTTGTGCCTTTATTACTGAATTTCCATTAAATATCATTTATTGATACAATAAATTGTAAAATTCTTGTATCGCCCTGATGATAAGTGACAACATGCAATGAAGATGGCGAAATCTGAAGTGAAGGCTGATATTCTCACAGCATTGTACATGATGTAACCAATGATACCCAATGGCCAGTGTTTATATATTTCAATAATGTTTCTGTTATAGCTATTGTTGTTATAGCGTATACATTTTGTAGGGTCAAAGACGTATTGCCTGCTTCATTATTCAGTATAAATATGCGTTTGGGTATAAAAATCTTGTTTTGTTCGCCGCTTTTCGGTTTTCTGTAGAATCCTCATATTATAGGAATTTAGAAGGTGGAATATGTAGTGATATATATCCATTGTTTAAGGCTTAAAGGTAAAGAATCACACAAATTTGTACCTTGGGTCACTTTGACGTCATCAAATGCATACAAGTAAATGCATACAAAATATATCTCCGCTGAAACCAGTGTCATCTATATCCTCGATAACACTGGGACTGCAACTGTAAATGACAGTGAAGCACGCAAGATTGGTTGATCAATCAGATCACTTGTTTGTTTTTATCTGACCACAAATTCAGCGCATGACAATTAGCTAGATCGCCATTTCAATTTTTGCAACTGCGCAGCGTCTGCGCAGCGAGGTCACGAAAGGTCATTTGTACCAACAGCCGCATTCTGGCTAGGGTAAAAGTGGGTCATATCTCGGGAAAAGTACTTTTTCTGTGGAACTAAATTGTGTTCAGGGTAAATAAATATCTGGAGCCTTTCTTTAGCTCATCTGGCGATGATTTTATGTCCAGTTGCACAAAATATCAGCTGTTTTCCAACACTCGGCCTATCTCTTCAGCCTTAAAAACTCCCGATTTGGTACAAACAGGAAGTTTACGAAAAGCTGCGCAGACACTGCGCAGTTGCTTATAATTGAAATGACGATAGAGTATATATGCCATGTTCGCTTTGATCAGACAAATTAATCATCTCGCCGTTTAACATATACACTGAAAGGTGGTGAAATGCGCTCTGCTATCATAATCCCTCGTCATGGTTCGTCTGACAACGCCGAGCCATGACAGAAAACTAATTCGTCAGAACTAAGATCAGTCGTTTATTAATAGGCTTTCCGAACAGCCTTCGTCACCACATGACCTTTCCGAATATGCCCATATTTGAAAAAAATGAAAGGCCAGCAATATGTCGTATATTTCATTCCTTTTGAACTCAAGAAAGGCCAGCAATATGTCTTATATTTCATCCCCTTTGAACTCAAGTTGTGATAGCCGTGATTGTTTTGACTGGAGAGACGACGTTCCTTCAGCGACCACATCAACGAGACCGTTCTACAGCGTAGTCCCATTATAAAGTCGGCTTGTCTGTGAATCCGGCGAAGCACGCTTTAACGCCGTCCGTTACTTTAAACGGTTTTTTCGAGTAATAACTGTAATGCCATAATCTGAGTGCAGGGGCTGGTACGTAGTGTACGGTGTATACAGACCTGCATTATGGATGATGCCTCCTATTGGCGTTGTGAAAATGAGCTTACCGATTCTCATGGTGTGGGAGAGTAGGAACATCTTAAGCGGAGTACCGTATCCTAGGCATTCATATATTTTGTTTTGTCTGTACACGTTCAAATTGATGATGTTATTGTCCACTTGATGTTCGACTCTTGGTTTGGCAAAAATATAACGCTATGTTTATTGATTCGTTGTGGAAGTTCGAAGATAATTGGATTTCTATATAACTTTCGCATCGATCTATCCTGCTATCCGTTTACACAGTAGTAAAAGGTCCATCAAACTCGGGAAAACATGGATTACTTCAACTTGGCACATTTGCCACAGAAGTCGAAGGTCTCTCTGAGATTGAGATTCCGTGTGAAAAAATACTTCCTGCAATAGCAAGATTGTTGGCACTATAATGATTGATGCACCTATACTGTCTGATTACATTGCTGGTCTTGTTTCCATTGAGAGACAACAATAATAACTAACAGACTTGCTGATTTTCTCTCGGTAACGTCAACTGATTCATGCTAAGCGGTTCAAGTCTCTTCAATGTCTACGGTTGTTTCATCCTTCCTGGTCATATTGTTAAGGACCTGTGTTGTATGATAATCAAATTATGTTCAACAATATAGTCAATAAACACTTAAAATAGTAGCCATATATTCGAAGTCGGGGCTCTACTTTGAGATAGTTGATGCAACATCAACAATTTCACATTTGGACTTATCAACGACAGTTTCCCTTTTTGCTGGGCTTCAATCAAATATATTTCTGCATCGAACTTTTGATATGTGTCGTCGTTGACAAATGCAAAAGCCGAGGAATGTAAAATCTAATTGATGGCCGTCATTTGGAAGTATAAGCTTATTTGGCTAATCGTGCTTAATGACTGCTCGTCAGTATCCGCATTGTTGTTGCCACGCCAAACATTACATATGCACGGCGTCCCAATCTTGGACTATAAGCCTTTAAGAATGCGTTTTGCAAAGTAGTCGAGTATGTCCTAAAGGCATCTCATGTGACGTTTATTCTGGCAAGGCAAGGACAATATCCTCAGTCGATCAGTGAATTTATGATGTGGTTAGTGTGGAACTCAGTGATAATATCGCGCACACGCTGTTACGCTTGGTCGCTTCAAATTCCACTTAAACCGAGCATGATATACGGATTTGACGATAGAATCATCATGATGTCTTGCAGCTTCATTTAAACCGGTGATTGTGTCTTGAAATGTTTGTCAATGCTATCAGCGTGAATATGGTCTTTCGGCTCTGGGTGCGGAACTTCTTTATATAAGACGGGTATCTATTGAATGTCTGGTCTGACCATTGTATTAATACGAATTCGTATTTTGTAACATTTCTGATGTTTATTGATTTGATATTTTTATATCCCCTTCTACGAACTAGCTTCTGTTCTGCCCATTCATCCCGATTTTTTGATCGGAGTAAACAGATACACCTGTAGATGGGAATTTTGTAAAGATATTCTCATGGGTGTTCGTAGAGATGTCGACGATACGAATAAACTGATGATATTATAAATTAATTTATATGGACAGTTGGACCAGTGATCTGGTGAGCGGAATACAGCCAACACCGTCAACGCTAGATCCCAAGTTTTGAAGGGATGTTTGTACCGTTAAATCTACGATGTGATTAAATTTTGGTGCTTAGATTCATTTGCCAATTTTTGCTTCCTTCTAGCAGTGAGGAGACCAGCTTACAGTAGTTGTAAAAATTATAGCCTAGTCAAGTTAAGTACACGTAGCAAGAATTCTGAGAAATTATAAGTTGTGGTGCCCATTTCACCACAATATATTTGTGAACATGCTACAAAATGATGAGCAGAGAGAAGATAATATGATAATAAGATTGTATTGGGCCATAAATGTCATGTCCACATTCCATCAGCAGAGTAACTGTTAACATCATAAGGTTATATGATGCCAATTTCCTTAATCTCCTTAATCGACCTTACAGTATTGGCTTTCCAGAAAATATGCAAATACCTCCGTAGGAAATCTGTAATGCACGGATATTAACGGATACGTCATACAAATTTCGTTTAATTGTGATTTGTATATGGCGAAATCCCCGAGGCTTACCATCTGTAGAACCGTACTGTGGTGGCATAATGGTTAGAACGGCGGCCTTGTAAGCCGTAGGTACCGGGTTCAATCCCAGGCCAGGTCATACCAAAGACTTGAAAAATGGAACTCGTTGCTTGCTCGCTTACGCTCAGAATTAAGAGGATAGAACAAGGACTGGTTCGCTCGGTGTCGGTATAATGTGACTGAGTGGGTTGTCATGTCTGCCTACAGCATGATATCTCATTGGGACAGCACATTAAAAAATGGCAGCATTAGATCTGCTCTGTTACATGTAGGCAAAAAATCATAGTATACAAAAACATAAGCCAGTTTCCTGCAAGAGAGAAGTCGTCAAAATTTATGAATGAGGCTGGCAAGACATCATGATCCAAAAATATCAAATTTGTATCGCTGATCAATATTCTTAATCCATGTGATTTTCGTTGTAAAGTCGTTATCTAGAGAATGATGTATCTCTGTCACGATTACCTCTGTTCATATGAACAACGAGAGAATGTTGAAGTATATGGGTTCATAGGGCTCCTGCCCCCTGGATAACCAGAATTAAACACACGTTACGAAACGTAACGCCATAGATCTTGCACGCTACGCCTGTATTTCGCTAACAACATGCGACATGTATCGCCAAATTTGAGAAACTTTAAGTGGAGGCGCTTGGTGGTATATCCCGATCATTTCCATACATATCAAGCCGGTGATAGGGGCCGTGTGGGCATATCATTCAAGATGTTCACATGAACACCTACAATAAAAGCGTGACTGAGATAGAAATCTTCACTCGATTGATTTTTGGTTATTGCGACAAATTATTCAGTCGTGTTATTATGGTCGCGGACAATGTTTGTATACATGTCAGATCCAACATTCGGTACACTGACCAAAACTGAATCCTTAACATGGTATAGAATATTCCTTAATAGACTATGGAATAATCCTTGATATGTTGTGGAATAATCCGCTGGTGCTATAGTCGGAGAATATTCCATATTTTTTTTCATTGTAGACAGTCGTCGTCTGATCGGAATTGCCGCAACGCTGATCAGTTACTTTATCCCTACCCAATAGCCGAGTCCCTAATTAACTGCCGTATTCCTGTAGTCAATCGTCGTAATAATCAAATATATTCATTGCGAAACTATCAGCAATCAATTCTGATACTTAGACTATTCATTCCATGATTTTGGGCCACAAAGATCAATTCTAGTATGTCGCATCGTGAATTGATTGAATTTTTTTTTTTTTTTTTTCTCCAACAATTCTCAACATCATAAACTACTTATTTGGGTATATTCAACTATGGAGAAAGATGTGTTTGGTTTCTTCACAAGGTCAGTCCTTGGTTGCCTTTATTTACCATCAAATTGGGTAATAAATACAAAGATGTATCTGTGAAAGATGGCATCGATCTGGTAATACCTAGTTCATTATATTGATGTGAGTTTTGGACCAAATGCATTTCCTATAAACAAAAATGTTTTTCCTGTTTAAAAGCTAGCTTCTTCGTCACGAAAATAACAAATACACACGACAATCACATTTCAAATTTCTATTAAACGTGTTGTTTACGTGTAGTGGAAACATGGAAATCACTCAAGAAACAGGCCTACGATTGTTACCGACCTTGGTGAAAATTTTCCTGTCTACGTCAACTGTGTGATTATAAAGAGTTCGAGTATCTCTCGATGTCTCGAGAATTGTGAAAATCCTCAGACATATGTCCTTGGGATTTCTTTTATGTTTACGTCTAAGGGAGATTATTAACGGTCAGTGATGTTGGACTGAGTCGACATATAGTTTCTCAACATGATATCAATCTTCGGAATGACACACGTATTATACTTTTATTACATTCGTTCAACAAATAAGGCTGAATGAGACTATGTGATGATTTAACCGATTCTTCGTGTGGATATCTTGAATGACAGAACCACACCACCCCCACCCCACGGAGACTCGAACATTACCCCTGTATGACATCTTCAATATTGGATATTGGAATCGTTATTCGTACATTTCCCGTTTGAAAATTATTATAACCACTTCTTGCCATATTTGGAGCTCAATGAAAAATCGAAAATTATAAATGTTATTCATACAGTTCCCGTTGGAAAAGTACATGTAGTCCAGCCAATAGGCTACTTGTCATACATATTTGGAGCTCAATACAAAACCTCGCTACACAGTGTCATTCAGCTCCTTTCTGGATTCGCTATCTATCACATAATGCGCATTTCCGGTTTGAAAATATACCCCATTCAGTATAGGTGAAGGGAATTGATGGAACATTATTGTAGTAATTAACTTAAAATGGTAAAATGCGTTCTTCTTGGCTCATTTGCGAAGTGCGTTGGTGGTCTGGTTATATTTGTACACCCACAAGAATGTGAATATAGCCTACATTTAAATCAACCCGATTATATAAGTCAGTACGTATGCGATAAACATATCTGCGGGGGCTGATACTTGTATTTATGAGATGGATAAAGGAGGATTTGTCATAAATCCTAGGAATTACAGATTATTTATCACACTCGTATCATTAACTTCCGAGCAGAATGTTCCAAGCACCTGACCAATTATGTGTAATCGGAAACCGACGAATGTTTAAGTTGGACATTCGCATCTGTTAATAGTATAAGACAGTACCTCTAACAGGCTTCAAACAAGTATTTTGACAGAAATCATGAAAAATATTTGTTTATACGGACAATCATTTTTTGAAAATAAGCTGTTATACAAGACGTCTGGAGAAACCCAGTTAAGACTGGATTAGTCGGTGTATATATAACACATGCTGATGAAAAAGTAATTAGCTTTCTTCAAATTTTTCAACAAATAAGATTTTGACTGGGTTATAGTGGCTTAACTTGGTCATCAATTGAAGAAAATCGCTCTTCGGTAGTTTTGCTTGTTTTCTCCTTCAAGGTTTTTACCACGTTAGATTAGCCTTCTAATAGCTCCTGTGGTATTTTGCGTAAAACCATGAACTTTAGACACAACGTTGTACATATATAAATCTAAACGAAAATACCTCAGTTTGTCTCCTTTCTAAAGATAGCCGTGATTTACTTCACCAGGGTCACATTTTTTTTTATTTTTCAAATTATTGAACTTTTAACTGTCACAAATCATTTTCAGGACGATTTTTTTTAAATAAGGTAGGAGAAAGGTATATTATATGAAACTAAAAGTTCAAATATTTTGTATCCATATGTTAGAAGTTAACAGCGACGACGACGACATTTGACGGTTAAATTAAAAACCGGCCTATTTTCGTTCAAATAATTCAGTGGTTGTAACCGTTGAATAGCTCTCAGAAAATATCTAACTCGATTTGGTGAGTTAATTGATTGTAATTCAACTGAGCAAAACCTGATAAGGTATCGAAAATCTTATCGCTAGGTATACTGCGACCTTAAGCCGAATTGTTTTGCTGGCAAAACCCTTCGTAGATATTCCCGCTTTTTCGTGTTTGCACCAGAATATGGGAAAATCAGATTCTTCAGCTCAAGCTGAATGTTGATGGAACTAGTCAGTCCTAAACGTATTAAGGTGCGGAATCGTCCTGTTTTCATATTCATAGGTATCCCGGCTCCCAACTCTTTATACAAAGAGTATGCATGGATATATCGATTTCACAATATCTGTTCTCGTGTATAATAGTTGGAATTTTGATTTTTTTTTGTTGTACTTTTGGATATATCTGTGGTGTACCAGGAGTACAAACTGTGCCTCGCCAGAGAGATAGAAATTTCCTTATCACTATACTTAACTTTAATCCCTCGAAAGTGCAATTGATACTCCCTCCTTGCATTCGTGAGGTAAAGGTGCGTCATACCATACGTGTAGATCATGATTCCGACTGAGGGAAACCTGATGTACCTTCTTCTGAAAACGTTATATCAAGACCATTTGGTTGGGACACAGGAACTTGAAATAGCATTGAATGCCACTAAAATGAATATTTAATGGTTCCGTGAAAACCTTTAATGGCTCTTTAATATATCTCAAGGATTCCCATATAGCTTCACTCAAAACCTCCTTTCTTAACTTCTTCTGAGAATCTGAAGTTACATACCTCCCGCCCCCATCCTCCTTGGAGTTTTGCCGTTTTCTCGATGGCTGAATAAAACAAGTTGTTTATACATTCAGATACCTATTTACATATAACAAACGGTAAACTATATCCTCCTCCCGTCAGGCTCCTTGATGGATTAACATATCTTGACGGGTTGTACTCATTTTAAATACGCATGATCAATTTATCCGATGGACTAAGGGCAACACAACCGACGCCTTAGCAATCATAGAGCCGAACCCCTGATGCGCATGAAAACTAAATCATCAAGAGCCTTATGGCCATCAATGGACGCCCATCCATTCATGTGTATACGTTGACAGGCCTTGGCCCATTTCCTCATATATTGATGAAGGGTCCTGGTCATGATCAATGAATGATGAGGAACAATGAGTGTAGATTCCCAGTCATCACCATTTACTGGTGAGGCTCCCATCACCGTTCTTGGTGAAACATATCAACATTATCCTGACTGTGTACTAGAATTAGTAATGGACTTAACACATTATTGTCGTCGTCCGAAATCATTTTAAATGATGACTAATTAGTTCACCGTGTTAACGACCACTTAGATTGTTCATTAAACAATTCCGATTTATTCACAATCTATAATAGTCTGTTTACTGTAGACGGTGCAACAAATCAAATATTATTCCATATGGATTACCGAGAAAAAAACCAGTGCCAACCCATCAAACCGATAAACGCAAACTCGTTTCGCCTTTTGAATATTCAACCAAAGAGATGAGCTGTGAACTCTCTATATCATGTATCTGGCGCAAAATGACGTGACCAATCGTTAACGCGAGGACGTCTGACTTACACTGTCTGTTCATTTCTTACAGTATATATATATATCTCGGTATGATGCAGATGCATGTCATCAGTTTATATTCGTTTATTAGACAGACCGCGTTAACAATATATCAAGTTGAAATCACATACGTTTGTTTGTTTCGAGACACTTATTGGCTTGAAGCTCAGAGTACATGTGTCTATGCTTGAAGTTACATTTATATGCTCCCCGTTTGTCATACAGGCGAAGGTTTTACAGCGGTCAATGAGCTCATCTACTTGATCTAGGAAGCGACAACCAAGTCTGCCAGAAGGATGTTTCCTTTTTATACGCCCATCGATAGACGATATCGTATATTGCAATGACGGTTTCCGTCCGTGTGTCTGTCGAGCCGTCTGTTAACTTTTACTCGTCCGTGCGATATCTCCAGTTCCGAGTCACGGATTGGTGCCGATCTATGATACCCTACCCATGGGTTGAAGAGGAACCCTATTCATTTGACGTCTTTTGATCAAAGGTCAAGGTCACTTTCATTGAAAATACAGTAAATTGTTGAAAATTGTTGTTTGTGCTATAAGTACAGTTCAGACTCGATGTGTATTAAGACTATTGATTTTCACCCCTCTGTCAAGTCCGTCCGTTTGTCTCTCAATATTGCTCAATAACAATATCTCTTAAAGAATTATAGCGCGACTTTCTGAAATCATATAATATATGCAACTGGTGAAGGATCAAAAGTCTACTGGAGATGACTAACCTTGACCTACTTTATCTTGGTCAAAGTTCAGTATTGGTTATGGATAATGTCTAGGCTCTCCAAATTCATACTACATATGCATCTGGTGATTGATTAGAAGTCGTTCCAATTTGATTGACCTTGGCCTATATTATCAATGTCAAATTCTAGTTATTACAGTACCTTGATGGATCATGACTCGGCTCTTCAAATTTACACTACAGTACAAATGCAACTGGTGATTTATCAGAAGCAGTTTCAATTTGATTGAACTTGGCCTATTTCAGCATGGTCAAGTTCTAGTTATTGCAGTATCTGGAGGGATCATGGTTCGTCTCTTCGTATACTGATGCTCATAGCGCTCGTGTTGATTTAGTTTTCGTGCGCATCAAGGGCTCGGTTCTTGGGTGGCCAAGGCTTCGGTTGTGTTGATTTTAGTCCATCGATAAACAGATCTTGCATATTTAATATGAGTATAGCCAGACAAGTTATGTTAATCCGTCAAGGAGATATGACGGGAGGAGAAAATGGGTTACCATTTGTTATATGTAAATAGGGATCTGGATGTATACACAACTTGTTCAACCATCGAGAAAATGGCAAAAATGGCGATATATGCAAAACTCCCAAGGGAATTATGTGACTGTAGATTATCAGAAAAGTTAAGAAAGGGGGTTTCCACTGATGCAATGTGAGGACCCTTCAGATTTATTAAAGAACCATTAAAGGTTTTCACGGAACCATTAAATATTTATTTAAGTGCCGTTCGATTCAATGATATTTGAAGATCCTCTTTCCCACCCAAATAGTCTTGATATAACGTTTCCAGAAGAAGGTACATTAGGTTTCCCTCAGTTGGGCTCAGGACCTACACATGTTCTATGTTGCACCTATTCCAAAAGAATGTAAATAAGGAGTATCAACAGTACTTTCGAGGGTTAGGGTTAGGGTTAGGGTGATGCGGGAGTTGCTACCGGACAACGTCGACGCACGGCTTGGTACACCACAGATGTCTCCATATGTTAAAAACTCACAATTCTAATTATTCTGTATGAGGAGAACTGATATTGTGAAACCGACATATTCATCCATATTCTTGGTGTAAAGAGATTGGTAGCCGGGTTAATCTATGAATATGAATACATGAGAGATTTTGCACCTATAATACATTTAAGTTCCACTGTTCCACTGACATTCATCTTTAGCTGAAGAATCTGATTCCTTCATGTTCTCTTGTAAACTCGAGAAAGTGAGAATATCCACGAAAGGGCTTGTCAGTAACACAACCCGGCTTAAGGTTCCGGTATCCCTAGCGATAAGCATATGAACTTTTATATATTCATATAATATTCCTTTCCAAAGAAAATAGAGTGCATCGTTTTCATTATTTCGTACTGAAATGAGACATGCTTATTTATACATATACAACGTTGTTTCCAAATTTCATGACTTCACGCAAAATAGCACAGGAGTTATTAGAAGGTTAATCTGAAAAACGTGGTAAAACCTAAACAGAGAAAAGGAGCAATTACAAACGTCTGATCCGTCATTCATAATTCAGCCGTCGTCCATTAGAGAATATCCGGGTCCATAATCCAAAGACGTATTCCATATTCCATATAACAGTATTAGCACCGAATTCAAAAAGACAATCATATAGCATACATAAACATAGGCTTGTTTCCTGCAAGAGAGAAGCGGCCAACAGTTTTCAATGATGCCGGCAAGACATCATGATGTTTCAAAAATATCAAATCCGTATCGCTGATCAGTATTCGTAATCCATAATATTCGTTGTAAAATCGTCATCTAAAGAATTATGCATCTCAGTCACGCTTTGATTGTGACTGTTCATATGAGTACCATGAGGATCTTGAAGTACATGGGTCCATACGGCCCCTAGCCCCGGGTTAAACGTAACGCCATATATCTTGCACGCTACGCTCGTATTTTGCTATCAGCATGCGATATGTATCGCCAAATTTGAGAAACTTTGAGTGGAGGCGCTTGGTGGTGTAGCCCTGTTTCTGCAACAATGTTTTGTGACGTTGATTAAAATCGTCACATTTAACACAGGATCTAGCAAATGCTAGATCTACCAAATCTACCAAATGCTAGACCTACATCTAGCTAGACCTACCGAGAGGCCATTTTCTGCAATTTATGATCGGTAATGTCTTAAGGTTACTGTATCGGGTCCCAGTTGCGTACGTGTACGTATCACAATTTTGCTTAATTACGGGGCAGTGCTTTTGTGTATGCATACAAACTATACATTTTCTGAAAGCCGTTGATTCAAGGAATTTAGATAAGTAACTTTCTCGAGATTTTGAAACTTCGACCCGATACAGTAACCTTAAACCAAGTTAATCGACTTATAACCCAGACTAAATCTTACCTAATTTTCAATATTATTTGCTTAAAAGTTTGAAGAACGTTAATTACTTGATCAGTTGATACATGTTTTAGATATACGCGCGAAGATCACCTGCAGTGCTGACAGACTAATTCAGTTTCTAGATGTATTGTCTGAAAGCTCATTTTCAAACCTGATTGTCCGTATAAAGAAAAGAATTTTCATGATTTTTTTCACAACATTTGTTTGAAGCCTATTAGGGATACTGTACTATTAACTCAGGCGAATGTCCAACATAGGAAGACGTCGGTTTCCGATTACACATAATAGGTCAGGTGCTTGGAACCTTCTGTTCTTTGTTGTCGGAAGCTCACGAGACGAGTGTGATAAATAATCTGTGCTTTCTCGGATTTATGATAAATACTCGTTTATCCGTCTCATCAATACACGTATCAACCACTGCAAATATGTTTATGGCATACTGACTTATATAATCGGGTTGATTTATACTATATTCACATTCTCTTGGGTGTGTAGATATGGCCAGCCCGCCTACGCACTTGCAAATGACCCAAGAAGGACGCATGTTACAAGTTTGCATTTAATTGCTACAATAATGTTTCGTCAATTTAATTCACCTATACTGCATGGGTTATTTTTTATTTTTTCCCCCAAACTGGAATGGCGCATTATGTGATAGATAACAAACGTCTAGTCCGTCATTCGTAATTCAGCCGTCGTCCATTAAAGAATATCCGCGCCCATAATCCAAAGACATTCCATATTCCATATAACAGTATCAGCACCAAATTCAGAAAGGCAATCATAGTGCATAAACATAGCACATAAACATAGGCTAGTTTTCTGCAAGAGAGAAGCGGTCAACAGTTTCCAATGATGCCGACAAGACATCATGATGTTCCAAAAATATAAAATCCGTATCGCCGATCAGTATTCTTAATCCATAATAATCGTTGTAAAGTCTCATCTAGAGAATGATGTATCTCGGTCACGCTTTGATTGTGGCTGTTCATATGAGCACCATGAGAATCTTGAAGTACATGGATTCATACGGCCTCTAGTCCCGGGTTAAGCGGAATTAGACACAAGTTACGAAACGTAACGCCATAGATCTTGCACGCTACGCTCGTGTTTTGTTATCAGCATGCGATATGTATCGCCAAATTTGAGAAACTTTGACTGGAGGCGCTTGGTGGAATAGCCCTGTTTTATAAGTTTCTGTAACAATGTTTTGTGACGTTGATTAAAATCGTCACATTTAACACAGGATATATCAAATGCTACTAGGCGAGATGCGCAGGTCCCACTGAAATATTACTGTCCAGAAAGGGATAATTTACGATGTCGAAATTGTAATCATCTCTTTTGTCATAAAGTCGACGCGAGAGAATGCCCGCTTCATTTTTATAGAGATATAGATCTAAATATGATGTTCCTGTAGGGCTATCTGTAGTTTCCTTCAAATCCAGGGAAGGTGGATATATATATCCTTCACTGCGTCATTTATATAGCGATTATCCACATAGGCACTGAACGACATCGTGTAGCGAGGTTGGACTACTAGTACATGTACTTTTCCAATGAGAATATACGAATAACCTATATAATTTCAAATTTTTCATTGAACTTCAAATATGACAAGAAGTGGTTATAATGCTTTTCAAAAGGGGGAATGTAAGGATAAACTTTTATAATGTTTCATCGAACTTCAAATATGACAAGCAGTGGTTGTAATATTTTTCAAAGGAGAAATGTACGAATAACCATTCCAATATCCAATTTCGAAGATGTCATACAGAAGGGATGTTCGAGTCTCCGGGGGCAAAGGGCGGTGTGGTCTTGTCATTCAAGATATCCAAACAAAGAATCGGTTCAATAATCATCGTGTCCTGCCCAGCCTTATTTGCTGAACGAAGTTAATAACAGTATAATACGTGTGTGCCTCCAAACACTGATATCATACTGAGAAACTTTTTGTCGACTCAATCCAACGTCACTGGCCGGTAATAATCTCCCAAAAACGTAAACATAAAAGAATTTCCAAGGACATAGGTCTGAGGGTTTTCACACTTCTCGGGATATTCTGGTGGCTATTGAGAGACACTCGAACTCTTTGTAATCACACAGTTGACGTAGACAGGGAATTATTCACCAAGGTCGGTAACAATTAAGCATAGGCTTGTTTCCTGAGTGATTTCCACGTTTCGACTACACGAAAACACGTTTTTCCAAATAATAGTAATTTAAAATATCATTGTCGTGTGTATTTGTTATTTTCGTGACGAAGAAGCTAGTTGTTAAACAGGAAAAACATTTTTGTTTATAGAAAATGCATTTGGTCCAAAACTCACGTCGATATGACGACCTAGATATTACCAGATCGATGTCATCATTCACAGATACATCTTTGTATTCATCACCAGATTTGATAGTAAATTAAGGCAACCAAAGACTGACATTGTGAAGAAACCGAACACATCTTTCTCCGATGGTTGAATATATGCAAATAAAATTTGGTAGTTTATGATCTTGAAAATTGTTGGAGAAAATAGAAAAATCGATCAATTAACGAAGCGACATATTAGAATTCATCTATGTGAAAAAAATCGTGGAATGAACACTCTAAATATCACAACTGATTATTGATAGTTTTGTCATGAAGATATTTGATGATACGACGAATTGCATACAGAAATATGGCAATTAATTAGGGAGTCGGCTATAGGATAGTGATAAGTTAACTGATCAGCGATGCGACAAATTCCGATCGGACGACGACTGTCCACAAGGAAAAAAGTATGAAATATTCTCCGACTATCGCATCAGCGGATTATTCCACAACATATCAAGATTATTCCATAGCATAATTAGGAATATTCTATACCATGTTAAGGATTCATTTTTGTTCAGTGTACCGAATGTTTGATCGGACATGTACACAAACATTGGTATATTTGCCCACTCCATCAATACAATGTATCCCTCTGAAGAGTAAGTTGTCTTAAGTTTTAGACTGACAATTTGACACGAACAATTTACAACGTCATGGCCTTTCATGGTAGAACGAGATGATCAGTTAACAATTAGGTGCCTCCGACTTGGGTACAGTAATTGAAACCCAACGAAAAGTGGTTTCTATACATCACCAGATCACGCTGGACAATCAAAATGCCATTCTCGGGAGGTTTCGCTCTAAATTGCGATCTCCGGAGGTAAAACAAGGCATACTTCCGTCCAAATTGTCGGAGGATGGCAGTTATTTGGCATTCAGCAAACTTTAACGTGCAGATGCAGCAAATATGTAAAGGTAAGCGAAATTGTACATAGCCCACCGAGTAACGACGTTATTTATCTGTCATTTAACCTATACAGCAGTCGCCACAAAGATGTCAAAGTCCGTATCGAAGCAAAGCAAACTGGTGAGCTGGGCTGTAATTTTTCACTTCGATCGGTTTGGTGTGCGTTTTGCACTCGATTTTTAAGGCTCACGGTACACACGAATATCCTATCACTCCAAATCATATATCAAATGAAAGCTTATGTCATCGAGAATGTACTTCAGCGTTTTACTTTGGCTGAAAATACGTATTTTGTCCATAAACACTAAAACTACGTTGAGTAGACATTCTCGGGAGTTAGATAAGCCATGCTTCGGAGGGTTATATACAATATCAGAAATATTTTCATTTGCTGTGTTTTCATTGTCAGAATTGTATTTAATACGTTAATACGAATAAAAACTAATGCTCTCTATGGTCTTACCTATATTGTATTACTTCATGTAGACCGACATGACGGTCTCTTTGTTGTGTAAAGGATCTGTGATGAGTAAGCTTTAAACAGACCTGCATGTTAGGTTGAAAACGGAATTTCGAATTTCACAGAACATTGTCCGTGAGTTCTGAGCCAACAATTGAATAGTAGTCTTTTCTGTACACATACTGCGACACTTCAAACCAGAAAACATTTTATAGTACATAAAGAACAAACATGTGGCCATCTTAAAACGGTTGATGTGTAGCCTTTTATACACGGTAAAAAATCTTCATGAAAATGCCTCCTTTGGTTGTTCTGTTTTACCATTTAACGGAAAATCGAAATACAACTTTTGAAACGATACAGGTATAGCTAGCCTGCTTATAGGCTTCGTCGATCTCGTCATGACGACAAATCTGTTAGAATATCAGAAGCCCGCGTTTGAAATATGGGGAAAAAACATAGCGAAAATATATAGGCACAAGGACATCTGCATTTTCTTAGTTGCAGAATTGTAACTCTCTTATTATGGAGAGAATCCCGAAGTTCTCACACATCTCCGTTTTACCTATTTTACAACAACAGCGACAATTTTACTAAGGTAAACAGATATTTTCTGAATGTGCTCGATTTTACCTATTTTACAACAACAGCGACAGTATATAAGGTAAACAGACATTTTCTGAACGTGCTCGATTTTTGCTAATACTTACTGGAATACCTCCCTGGAAGGTATCACTTGTGGTACGGTTTTAATCAAAACCTTCGTCAAAATCTGGAAATAATTAAAAACTTGAATATTGTGTATTTTTGACGATAAAATAATTATGTGTGCGGGTGTTTCTAGGTAATATATGTCCAGTAGTTGCCCATTAAGTCGCCTTGGAATTTTATGTTGTGTAAAAGTTCGTAATTACAAGTTATCCCACAAAATCGAAATTCCGCCGAACTGGAGGTTTTTAAGAATTAACGAGATTTTATAAATTTAATATTTAGTTTAGTTTAGTTTATTTAATCATTCTCATGCAGGCCCAATGGACCCAATAACAGAGATGATAACATGATACAACAATAATAAAACATAATACAGACAGTAAAATACTTACAGAAAAGACAGAAATGCATGTAAAACAGCATACACGTTGATAAATTATACGAATTGATATGATGACAAAATATTAGATAGATAGTAAATAGACATGGTATAAATTAAGTAAAATGGCAGTTAAGATACACAATGTGTATACGAATATCTAAGAATTGCACAAACTGAATGTGCTTAAACTATCAAATATGCTTGAACTGAATACAATAAGGACCTGCATTCTGATTTAAAAGTCGTAATATCGGTAAAAATGTCAAGGTTGGAAGAAATAGATAATGTGTTAAAAAGTGACTGAGCACGAATTAAAACATGATTTTTCTTCACTAAAATTCGACAGGCCTCGGAGTAAAATAGGTCCTTTGAGCGAGATAAACGAAGCGGTGTGCGATAAAATATCTTGCCAGTAAGATAAATACAATTAAGATTTCCATTGACACACCGATGTATAAAAACAAGATCAAAATATTTACGACGATTAATAAGTGACGGAAGATTAAAACGCTGACACAGGGAGAAGTAATCATTGGCCGTATCAGGTACAGAAGACTTAAAACAAAGGAATTTAAAAAAGCGTCTCTGTACGGCTTCCAGTCTACCACATAGTGTCTGTTGGTGTGGGTTCCAAACTTCACAAGCATATTCCAGTTTACTCCTAATTAAAGATATGTACAAAGATTTTATGGCATTTATGTTGGTAAAAGATCGACAATTTCGTTTTAAAAATCCAAGCAACTGAAAACATTTCTTGACAACAGTTTCAACATGGTTTGTATAGTTCAGTTTGTTTGTTAAAGTCACACCTAGATCCTTAATCTCGCATACAGATTTGAGCTGTTCAGAACCAATGTAGTACGTAAAGTCGGTCAGGATCTTTTTCAGGCTAAAATTTATGAAAAGACATTTTAAAACATTTAGATTGAGTTTCCACATTCTACACCATTCGGACAAACGGTTAAGGTCAGCTTGTAGTAAAATACAATCATTAGCTGATTTTACAGATTTGAATATTTTGATATCATCAGCAAAAATTAAACAGTTTGAATGTGATAAAACTGATGGAATATCATTCACATATAAGAGAAATAAAGTCGGGCCCAAAATGGACCCCTGTGGTACACCAGAGGACACGTCACTCCAACATGAGGCTTTGCCCTGTATGACGACTCGTTGACTCCTGTCAAGTCAGATAGGATCGAAAGTAGCTCATGACAGACACTGTCGAAGGCCTTGGAGAAATCTGTGTATATCGTATGTAATTGAGAATTATTGTTCGTTTCCGTTGTAACTGTATCTGTGAAACACACAAGATTTGTTACTGTTGACCGCTTTGATCTAAAGCCATGCTGTTCCTCGCAAATCATTGGGTCAAAAAATGCCCTGAAATGATCGTTAACAGCGGTCTCAAATAGTTTTCCTATTAGAGGAAGCAAAGACACAGGCCTATAGTTTTCACTTCATGCTTGCTCCCAGATTTAAATATCGGTATAACATTTGCATATTTTAAGACATTTGGGAAAACCCCACTTCTCAGTGACATATTAAATAACCGACAAAGGGGAACACACAGTTCTTCAGTACACTTTTGTAGAACTGTGCCAGTTATATTATCATAACCGCACGATTTGAACGGTTTTATGTTCAGTAGACACTTACAGACTTCGTCGTACGTTAGCTCAATGTTATTCAGTGTGTCACAAGAATCGCAATCCAGGTCAGGGAAATCAGTCACACTGTCTTTGCTGAACACTGAAGTAAAGTATTTATTCATCATTTCCGTAATTTCCTCTATGTTGTTTGAATCAACTTCACCGTCACAAATATGATCAGACATTTCATCTATATTAGATATTTAATCTATATTTAGATGAACTCGCGAATCTTTCCATATTATGGTTCCGCTGATGGTCTAGATAACTGGAATATTAAATTCGGGAAAGCGTCAAAATCGGGCGATTTAATGTTTCTTGAAGGAAAAACATATTTCATGAAACTGGTGAATGAAAAAAATAGGTTAAAAAGTCACAGGGGTGAAGTCATGCCTATAGTGACATGTCTGGATACACCTGTGCTATGAACTATAATTCTGCGAATATATTGTAGATTGTTTATTTTACCGGACTGTTGGCTATTTCCTCTACCTGTCTAGGTGAGAGTTGCAGTTCTGCATCAAGCGTTGCTCATGTTTAATAGATGAAATGTCTGATATAAGTCTATTCACAGTCAATGCTAGTTTAATTAATGATTGGTTCCTACATAATTGCTAATACCGGTGATTTTCTTTTCTGTGAACCAACCTACCAAGAATAATCTTAGCATTTCTGGAAATGTAATATAGCCTGTTAAAATATAACTCACGGAATCGGACCTGAAAAACACAGTCTAACGATAGTTTTGTATATTTCAGTTCGCTGGTGCCTTGGAACGGCAACTTTTACAGGCCTTCCAGCGACAGAATCAAATGGCACCGGGATACGTTCCTGAGAGGAAGACTTTGTAGCAACTACTAAGGACACAACTGTGTCGTTGTCAGGTCGCCAGCTAATGTCGTAATTGCGTCATTGCAGGCGACCCATGCAGAGTCGACCAAAAATGACGCAATTAGGACATTTATGTTATTAGTAGTTGCTTTTGCAAGTGTATTAAAGATTTAGTTATACATCATGTGTGATATATTTGTTTGCCTCAAATAATTACTGATTGCCAGTTGTGAAAATAAGCGGAAACATGCTCGTTACCACTTTTTTAGTGACAGAGTCTCCTACTATTGTCACAATGCAGTTGCGACATTTGCTGGCGACTACTGCTAATGACAAAATTGTCGTAATTCTCCACATGCATTCAACCACTAATGCCGAAATTGCGACATTAGTTGGCGACTCTGCAAGCAGAGTGGGCCACTGATGAAGCAATTACGACATTTATGTCATTAGTAGTTGCTAATGCAAGTATATCGAAGATTTAATCATACATCTTTTGCGATATATGTTTGTCTCAAATAATTACTGATTCCCAGTTGTGAAAATAAGCGGAAACATGCTCGTTACCACTTGTTTTAGTGTCGCCTGCTATTTATTTATTTCGTTACAAAGTCAACAGGCCAGAAGACCCAATAACAGACTTCGGAAAACACTATATACAAGAATCACACACTCATTCATACAAAATAACAATATATGCATTAGAATACAGTTAACAAAAATATACAGTTAATAAGTTTAACGAGCTTACGTAATTGTATAACACATAAAAGTGGAGATATTAGCGTTGATATAACATGATTTTACTTCATAAGATATTTGATTGCCTGTTTCTTAAAAACTGTTTTCGTATTGAAAATATCATAAGATGGGTTTAATAAAAAGTCATTACATAAAACCATTGTTCTTGGGCAGAACGAAAATTTACGGACGTTCACTCTTGCAGCTGGTACATAAAAAACAGGTCTTTGTCGTAGCTGTCTTGTTAATTTTATTAAGTTTATTTGAGATAACAAATAAGGACAATCATACACTGAAAAAATCATTCCTTAAAAAAGTTAAGGAATGAATTCCTTAAACCCATTTTTAAGGAATATTCTCCAAATAATAAAGGAATATTCCTTAACTTTCAAAGGAATAATTCCTTATTGCTCTAAGGAATAGTACATTTCAAAGGCCTTTAAGGAATATTCCTTAAAGATTCCTTTAAAAGTTAAGAAATATTCCTTAAAAATACGTCACATCATCCGGGTAACTGACCCGACGCTGGTTTCAAAAGAGTCGATCAGCTTGCAAGGTGAGGTTTGGCAATGTATTTATTTTTCTATTTTCTGAAGTTCAGTTATTAGTCGTACGGCATCTGTTGGTTATGACAATCTGCACGTATAGATTATTTACGGTGTGAACATATAATCATATAATGGCCGTTGAGTTATATAAATGTAGCCTGGTCTTAAGGATGTCCGCTGGTGGTTTTTGACTTTGGCAGCCATTTTGTCTGTTTTTCTATTGGGTTATCTCCCTTCCCTAGGTTAAGAGATGGAGATTTCCTTTAAAAGCCTTTTAGCCGAGAATTTTGCACACCAACATCCATCCAATTTGCTAAATTTTGATAGACATTGTGATTATCTGCAAACAGTTAGAATATAAGAAAAAGTTAAATACTATTTATATGAATTTTTCATGAATATGCTTCAAAAATAGGGCTATTCCCTATGCTTTCTGGGTTATCAAATTGAGCATGGGACAGTCCATTTAACGTTGCCTACAGCTAAAAAATGCACACCAACCTATATTTTTTTCTTTGTTTTTCATCATATTACACAATTATGAATGCAACAACACACATTATTCAAAAAGTTAATTACTTTGATTTACCACCAGCGGACATCCTTAAACTACACCCTGTGACCTCATTAGCATATGCAATGGCTCTTCTGTGTGGGAGGCGAGAAATCAGCGAGAGAAGCTCCGCCAGCAGAGCTGTGGCCAACCTCCCCACAGCGCATGCTCCATTTCGCAGGCTCCAATAACATCCCTGCCTCCAATAGCGGAAGTTGACCTTTACTACGTTGCTATGACGTATAGGGGAAACCAACCAACGCACGGTTCAGTTTGAATCCGACCAAACGACTCCTTTAGTGTTGCACATGAGCGAACTACTTTTCATATGCTCTGTCCAGATAAACAGGGAAAATTATCTCCAGATAATTCTTTTTAACGCTAGGTCAACGGAGGTATTATGCAGACTTGAAAAGTAATCAAAATTTTCGTTAAACATCTATTTTACTATATATGATGTCACTTCCGGCGATGTGCGCGAAGGCCCCGAATCCGGTCCAAAAATCTGACTGGTGGCTGGGGTGTTATTAGACCCCCAGCGAGGTGGTTGAGCTGTGGCTTGCATTTGTGCAGCGGGAAATTTGTGGCAACAAACCCACAAAATCATTAACTTTCTCTGAGAATATGACAGTGTGAACTGCTGATTATATGGACTCATTGTTGGTGAATAAGTTGATGGCTCTTTAGGTGAGTTATTGCACATTTTTACTGGAAAGATATGTGTAACATGGTCCGCAAATATGTACGCACATTTCCACGTGCTTCGCATATACCCCCCCCCCCCCTCTTTCAGTTAGATAGATTAGGTTCTAGTCATTCATAAAATTCACAGTTATCCTCGTGTAGATTTTGTGTATGTAAGAGCTATATTCAGTGCTCAGATTTGAAGTAGATTTTTATTGTTTTTGTATGAAAGCATAAACATTATTGAGGGTTGTTTATATGAATTTATTTCTATGCAGAGAAGCGGTAAATCATACTGAAATAGATTCAGTAATTGGTAAGGTATTGTGATACTGAAATTGATATCCACTGTTGGTAAGACATGTATGGTTTTGGCTCTTTAGGTACCCCTTGAGATTGGGCTATGAGTGCAACTTTGAGGTGTCGTCGGTCCAGTTATACCATGAGATGTAACTGACAGTTCTGTGTTATCACGTAACAAGTGTGACTGATGTGTAGCGATTGACATTTCCGTGTTCCAGTTACAACACGAGAAGTTGGGACGTACAGTTCCATGTTCCAGTTACATCATTTCGAGTCGTGATCAACATATCTATGTGTTCCAGTTATGTGTGACTGATGTTTTCGTGACTGACATTTCTGTGTTCCAGTTATAACATGACAGTTGTGACGGACAGTACCGTGTTCCCGTTACATCATTGTGTGTAGCGATTGACATTTCCGTGTTCCAGTTACAACACGAGAAGTTGGGACGTACAGTTCCATGTTCCAGTTACATCATTTCGAGTCGCTTACCGACATATCTGTGTTCCAGTTATAACGTGACAGTTGTGACGGACAGTTCCATGTTCCCGTATGATATCCCCGTTACATCATTGTGTGTAGCGATTGACATCTCCGTGTTCCAGTTACAACACGAGAAGTTGGGACGTACAGTTCCATGTTCCAGTTACATCATTTCGAGTCGCTTATCGACATATCTGTGTTCCAGTTATAACGTGACAGTTGTGACGGACAGTTCCGTGTTCCCGTTACATCATTGTGTGTAGCGATTGACATTTCCGTGTTCCAATTACAACACGAGAAGTTGGGACGTACAGTTCCATGTTCCAGTTACATCATTTTGAGTCGCTTATCGACATATCTGTGTTCCAGTTATGTGACAGTTGTGACGGACAGTTCCGTGTTCCCGTTACATCATTGTGTGTAGCGACTGACATTTCTGTGTTCCAGTTACATCGCGACAAGTTGGGACGAACATTTTCATGTTCCAGTTACATCATTCCGAGTTGTGATCGACATATCTGTGTTCCAGTTATAACGTGAATGTTGTGACGGACAGTTCCGTGTTCCCGTTACATCATTGTGTGTAGCGACTGACAGTTCCATGTTCCAGTTACATCATTTCGAGTCGTGATCGACATATCTGTGTTCCAGTTATAACGTGACAGTTGTGACGGACAGTTCCGTGTTCCCGTTACATCATTGTGTGTAGCGACTGACATTTCCCTGTTCGTTCCAGTTACAATGTTGGATATGTTATGACACTTCGTTCCAGTAACAGTTAATTCGATCCTTTGAATTTAGTGGTTTTTAGAGACTAGTCAGGGCATTGCATACTGAAGTACACAAACTAGAGTATTGGTCATTGCCTACTGAAGTATACATACTAGAGTACTTGTGATTGCATACTAGGGTATTGACCAGTGCATACTAGAGTACTTGTGATTGCATACTAAGGTATTGACCATTGCATGCTGAAGTATTTGGTAATTGCATTCCAAAGCATATTTATTTTGAGTAAACATTCCATATTATATGATTGAAATACTTGGTTTCATCTTGTCTTTGACTAGTAGAGTGTCAAGTCTGAACTACAACTTGAACCTGGGTTACATATATTTTTCGACAATACTGATTTATTCAGCGTAGGTCATGATTCTGCAATGTTGCATATCTGCTAGAAGAACCCACGCTCCTTGAACAGACGAAATGTGGTGTTGAACATAGTAGAATGGATAACAGAAGATAAGAAATATAGCTACCCATAGAAAGACTGGCTTCCTTAATTTTCTTTAAGGAATAATTCCTTAAGTTTCTCTAAAGGAATAAATCCTTAAATTGTTTTTAAGGAATGATTCCACAACATATAAAGGAATATTCCTTAATATTTTTAAGGAATAATCCTTAACAAAAAGTTAAGGAATGATTCCTTAACCGTAGCTATTCCTTAAAAGTTAAGGAATATTCCTTTGGTGTAATAGTCGGGGAATATTCCTTACAAAATTCCTTAACATATTAAGGAATTTTTTTTTCAGTGTAACGGTTGTTTAAAATGCCGTGTAATGTTAAAAGATCTAAAAGTTGACGGCGTTTGTAAAGTGGCTGCAGATTAAAATGACAACATGCACGTTCATACCCCAAAGTATAAAAGTCGACACCACATTTAAAACATAAAAACTTGATAAAATTTGATTGTACGTGTTCAATTTTGTCCTTGAGTATTTGAGTGCTGGGTGACCATACAGAAGAACAGTATTCCAGCCTACTTCTTACCAGTGATATATACATGTACAAACATTTCAACGATTCTACAGATTTAAAAGATTTACATGATCTCTTTATAAGACCAAGCATTGTATAGCCTTTGGCACAAACTGAATCTATATGTAATTTAAAATCAATATCAGATCGGAGGGTAACACCAAGATCCTTGATCTCGTAAACTCTGAGGAGAGGTTGATTATCAGACTGGTAATTATATAAAATAACGTTCTTTTTGGTGGTGAAAGAAATAATATAACTTTTCAAACCATTTATAATCAATTTCCACTGTTTACACCAGAAACAAAAACGGTTAAAATCAGTCTGCAGACGCCTGCAGTCAGCCTCTCCTCTTATTACCAGGGACAATTTTGTGTCGTCTGCATACATAGATGGTAAAGCACAATGGAGTATATTGGGCACATCATTTACATAAATGAGAAATAATAATGGCCCCAAAATAGATCCCTGGGGCACACCAGATGGTACAAAGCTAACATCAGACGAATGACCACTAATAACCACTTTCTGCCTCCTGTTCATCAAATAAGAACATAATAAATTATGTAGGTTGCCTGTGATTCCAAATTGTTTTAATTTATGGAGTAAAAACCGGTGGTTAATGGTGTCAAACGCCTTTGACAAGTCTACATATATACAATCAACTTGTTGCTTAGAGTTAATGGCTTGAGAAATGAAATCCACATGAGATAATAAATTCGTGGATGTCGAGCGACCAGAAAAAAAACCATGTTGGTGTTCACTCATATATGGCTTGACATGGTTGAAAACAGATTTATGTATAGCCTTTTCAAATATCTTTGAAAACAGGGGCAATAAAGCCACGGGTCTGTAATTGGTAACTTCACTCTTGTCTCCGTTCTTAAATATTGGAATGATATTTGCTGTCTTAAATCTATCGGGAAATATTTCGGAGCACAGAGATTTTCGAAATATAATTGACAAAGGTATGGAAAGCTCTTGAGCGCACTCTCTCAAAATTATACCAGATATCCCATCTGCTCCACACGCTTTCCTAGTATCTGTTTCCTGCAGGAGAGATATTATGTCCTGGAGTTCAATTTTAATAATATTCAGAGTACTGTTAACTCCAGGATCAGTGAATTCAGGTACAGTGTCGGATATATTATCAGTTACGTACACAGAATTAAAATACTGATTAAATAAATCAGCAATTTCAGAAGACGAATCGGCCCGAACGTTATTGAAAGACACAGTGTTCGGGACCGAAGAACTCTTATATTTAGTTTTTACATAAGACCAAAACCGCTTATTGTCCGTACAAACACTTTCCTCAATCTGCATGAGGTATTCGTTGTACTTGAAATCTTGCAGATTTTTCACCACAGCCCTGAGCTGCACGAATGCGAAGTGATCATCAGGGTGTTTAGTTCTTTTGTACCTTCTGTGGGCTTTTTCTTTCTCCTTCACCGCACAAATAAGGTCATTGTCATACCAGCTCGGGAAAGTCTCTTGTTTTACCTGGACCTTGGGAACACTGTCTTCAATTGCACAATAGAGAAAGTCATAAAAGAAGTCAACACATTCATTCACGTCGTCCAAGTTTTGTAAAGACGACCACGGATAGAGATCGAGCAGTCGCCTTAGATGATTAAAGTCTGCCTTTTTAAAGTTGTAAACAGTCCTTTGTGCTGTTTTGTTCTGTACAAGTTTTGGGACAAAGAACTCCGCTGAAAGTGCGTCGTGGTTAGATTTCACAGCTTTTGCTACCAAATCAACGCTGGAGAGTGGGAAATTTGCCACAACTAGATCTAATGCGTTTCCCATATGAGTTGGGTGGTGATTATACTGCAGTAGATTAAACTCCACAAGAATATCCAAAAACTTCCCAGAATGAGTGGATGAGAACGTCTCTGGTTCGGCATAACTACCCACTGCAGACGGTTTCCATTTCAAGTCCCTTAAATTAAAATCACCATAAATTAAAATCAGATCATTGTCTTGGGAGTATAGTTGAACCTTATTGTCACAATGCAGTTGTGACATTTGCTGGGTACATAGGTATGTACCTACATTTGCTGGCGATAGGGCAACCTGCTGATAACACAGTTGTCGTAATTGCGACAATTGTGTCATAAGTGATTTTGAAAAAAAAACTACTTAAAAGACTAATACCAACAAACTAAGTACCGGTATATTTATGCACCACCCTCCGAAGTATGGCTTATTCCCGAGAATGTCTACTCAACATATTTCAGTGCGTATGGACAAAATACGTATTTTCAGGTAAAGTAAAACGCTGAAGTATATTCTCGATGGCATGAGCTTTCATTTGATATATGAATTGGAGTAATAGGATCTTCGTGTGTACAGTGAGCATTGAAAAGTGGGAAAGGTGATCAATTACAGCCCAGCTCACCAGTTTGTTTTCCTTCGATACGGACTTTTACAGCTTTGAGGGGACTGCTGTATAGGTTAAATGACAGATAAATAGCGTGGTTACTCGATAGGCTATGTAAAACTTCGCTTACCTTTACCTCTTTACTGCATCTGTGCCTTAAATTTTACTGAATGCCAAAAAACTGCCATACTCCGACAATTTGGACGGAAATATGCCTTGTTTACCTCCGGAGATCGCAATTCAGAGCGAAACCTCCCGAGAATGGCACTTTGATTGTCCAGCGTGCATACCAGTTTAGAACTGACCAGCAGATGATACTCGTTCATAAACAGTGGTCAAACTAAATCTATGCGGGGGATGCAACGAAAACCTTATTTAGACCCCTTTTTGCGATCTGGCTCCCGGACTATACAGACGTGATGAACAGGCATCATTGAAAACTGTTGACCGCTTCTCTCTTGCAGGAAACAAGATTATGTGTGTGTATACTATGATTGTCTTTTTGAATTTGGTGCTAATACTGTTATATGGAATATGAAATAGGTCTTTGGATTATGGACGCGGATATTCTCTAATGGACGACGGCTGGATTATGAATGACGGACTAGACGCTTGTAATTTTAACCTGTGTATTCCTGGATTCTGCTGGTGGACAAGTTGTCCCCGAGGCTGGGCCCCGGCACACCAAACCCTCATAACATAATGGATACAATGGATGCACCTTAGTG
The DNA here is from genome assembly GCA_036873755.1 of Hanleya hanleyi. Classification (NCBI taxonomy): domain Eukaryota; kingdom Metazoa; phylum Mollusca; class Polyplacophora; order Lepidopleurida; family Hanleyidae; genus Hanleya; species Hanleya hanleyi. The sequence continues at coordinate 98,857 of JAVTVY010031456.1, forward strand.
CAGGTTTCTCGGCCGAGTCTCTAATAGTTCGAAATGCACTAAGACCTTTTTCAATCCAAATGACAGATATATTTCTGACAGCAAAGCAAGGCCACGACAATTGTAATATTGCGATTGTAATATTGCGCTTGATGATTGTTTAGCACCGAATTCTACATGTAATAATTTCAAAATTTCTAAGTGTGGACATCGTGGATGTCTCACGTGTCCACTCCTTAATACGTCAGCTTCATTTAGTTCCGCGTTAACTGGTAACTCATATTCTATCAACTCGTATGTTGATCTTAGTTGTTCTACTACAAACTGTATTTATTTAGTTTCCTGTAAGAAGTGTGGTCAACAGTATGTTGGCAAGACCACCCAAAGACTCCATCTTAGGGTGAACGGTCACAGAAAATCCGTTAGGAAAAAGCAATTGCTTAAAGGTAGACATTTTTCTGGACCCGACTATGGCTGGGATAACTTCAGTATTCAGATCATAGACGTCGTCTATCCATCTACTAAGGATTCCCCCTTTGGGTTTGAGAGAAAAATCCGAGAGCGGGAATTATTCTGGATGCTAGAACTTGGGTCAGTGTTTCCGTTTGGTTTAAATGATAATGTCAGTGGGTTCGGCAATGCTACAAACCGCCGTTCAAATATATCCAACATTACCCAACTATTTAAACCCCATCAACGGAGACAACGCAGCCATGGTTGGCGAAAGTTTAATAGTTCGATGATTCACGATCATATCACTTTAAATTACTTAGTGGGTTTAACTAACGCACCCAATAGTATACATAGCTTACGTACAGTTCTGTATGCGTTACCTCTGAGAGCTTTAAATCAAATAGCCAGAGATATACAACAATCTGCGTCTTCAGGAAATATAATACCATCAAAAATCAGTAAAGTATGTCAAGATATAGCGTATTTTCGGTTATATCGTCCAGTGAACATAATCGAAACATCTCAAGATCGGTTTTTCTTGAAACTCAACTACTTAGATAAAGGACTGGACATCATTAATTTACCTCGAATCCTGAATGATCCAGAGGTACGCAACGCTGTACCAAACTATTTCAAGTTCACAGAACCTCCTTGCATTTCATATAATTATACTAAATCTATAGCCACCAAAATATTCAATTACTCCAATGCTGACAAGGAGTTTGACTGGAACTTATACACGTCAGGAGGCTATAGTTGTGATTGTGAATTGTCGAACTTTATCTATACACCATGCAAACATATTGTTACTGATGACCTTGATGTGGTGAATGATAAGGATGTGAAATTACTCCTGATGAAAGGACCTAAATATAGAGAGCCAAGAAGAATAAATCTGAAGGCCGACCAGAAGATAGTCCTGTCTGCATTAGGACAGTACATTATTGATTGGTCTAAGCGAGAAAAAGTTAAACCTACAGTACTCGCTGATTGGCTGGACCTCACCAAGAGCAAGGTCGTTGAAACAATCCGCCATATTGACAGAAGTACTTTTCCCAAAGCAAAACAAGTACTGAGAAACCTCAATTCGCAAGAAGTTCTAGCAAATCTCCAGAGTAAATTCGTCATAGTCCCAGTAGACAAAGCTCCGAATAATATAATATTCATATGTAAATATTACTATTACCAGGTGCTGGTTAAAGAATTGAGTGTAGACATATCTTCATCAAATACGTCTACTTACTCCCAAACTGCATTTACTCTGGAAGATTTATTTAACAATCACAAAAAGTTTCTCAGGGAAAGAGGTATTTGTCTTCCAACCAATCATAACGACATACCAAAAATATACTGGACTCCCAAAATGCATAAATCACCATACAAAGCTAGATTCATAGCTGGTTCTAGAAGCTGCACCACCAAGCTTCTTTCAACCCTATTGACGACGGCCCTTCAGGAGGTAAAAGCATTTTGGGAAAGGTATTGCGCCACTATTTCTAAGAACTCTGGCGTTGAATGTATGTGGATATTGAAAAACTCAAAATGTCTTACGGAAGAACTTGATGCTAAAGGTCACATACCGTACAGACATGTATCCACATGGGATTTCTCGACTCTCTATACTACAATCCCTCATCAGGACCTTATTGACCGTATAAGTTCATTAATAGTATCTGTGTTCAAGAAAACTGATCGTAGATATATTAATGTCGGAAGCCATAAAGCATTCTTTAGCTCGACTACATACAAGAGATATCATTCATGGGATGTTTCTTTGTTTATAGAGTTGCTTGAATTTCTCATTAAAAATATCTATGTGAAATTTGGCAACACAATATATCAGCAGCATACAGGTATTCCAATGGGTACTAATTGTGCACCCCTGTTGGCTGACCTGTATCTGTTCTCTTATGAATATGACTATATGCAGGCGCTTTCAAAACCGTTCCATTCAAAGCCCGTTCCTTCTCATTCACCAAACGCTATATAGACGATCTTCTCGCTGTGGATAATCGCTATATAAATGACGCAGTGAAGGATATATATCCACCTTCACTGGATTTGAAGGAAACTACAGATAGCCATACAGGCACATCTTATTTAGATCTCTATCTCTATAAAAATGAAGCGGGCATTCTCTCTCGTCGACTTTATGACAAAAGAGATGATTACAATTTCGACATCGTAAACTATCCCTTTTTGGATAGTAATATTCCAGTGGGACCTGCATATGGCGTATACATATCTCGCTTTGCTAGATCCTGTGTTAAATGTGATGATTTTAACCAACGTCACAAAACATTGTTGCAGAAACTTATAACACAGGGCTATTCCACCAAGCGCCTCCACTCAAAGTTTCTCAAATTTGGCGATACATATCGCATGCTGATAGCAAAAAACGAACGTAGCGTGCAAGATCTATGGCGCTACGTTTCGTAACTTGTGTCTAATTCCGCTTAACCCGGGGCTAGGGGCCGTATGAACCCATGTACTTCAAGATCCTCATGGTACTCATATGAACAGTCACAATCAAAGCGTGACTGAGATACATCATTCTTTAGATGACGATTTTACAACGAATATTATGGATTAAGAATACTGATCAGCGATACGGATTTGATATTTTTGGAACATCATGATGTCTTGCCGGCATCATTGAAAACTGTTGACCGCTTCTCTCTTGCAGGAAACAAGCTTATGTGTATGTATACTATGATTGTCTTTTTGAATTTGGTGCTAATACTGTTATATGGAATATGAAATAGGTCTTTGGATTATGGACGCGGATATTCTCTAATGGACGACGGCTGGATTATGAATGACGGACTAGACGCTTGTAATCTATTACCCATTGCCTGGAATGTACTGCGGTTTTTATAGTATATACCATATATTGAAATACTAGTTTAGCACAACAGAACTGACCACCAGATGATACTCGTTCATAAACAGTGGGCAAACTAAATCTACGCGGGGGATGCAACGAAAACCTTATTTAGACCCCTTTTTGCGATCTGGCTCCCGGACTATACCGACGTGATGAACAGGATCGAGTGTGTGACATGTATTACCCGTTGTCTGGAATGTACTGCGGTTTTTAACTGTATATACCATATAATTAAATACTAGTTTAGCACAAGAATCTGCATATCATTTTAGTTTCATATTATCAATAAGGAAAAAGGACGGTCAATTGTCCATTTGTCTTTACCTAATCTAAATGGCAGAATTCTTTTTTAATTAAATTACTGCAGATGAACGATGAAAATGATCACTGATAGGTTGTACCAGATTCTTGCTTTTTTAATTAAATTACTGCAGATGAACGATGAAAATGATCACTGATAGGTTGTACCAGATTCTTGCTTTTTACTGCGCTGTAAAGAATATATATTTTATTTATTCATGCTTTAGTAAGACAAGACTGTTATAATTTGCGAATTTCGTAGCGTCTGATATTATCTAATGGTAACGAATCTGAGGCAATATTGACGAGTTTTCAGTTTGATTTAAGATATATATTACGATGACCATCGATACATATATGTGTTCAGTAATAAAAAGCACGAAACAATATATACAGTTTGATTCAATGGACGACCTGGAATATTGGTAGACGTCTCCTATAATAAAAGAATTGTGAAATGGAAACTGTAGCGCTAAGGAAAGATGAATAAATTCACGAGAGAATTGTTTCGCCAGATAGTGCTTCAGATACACAGTTAATGGGGTACGGGCTAGCGTAATCGCTATTTATCGCCCTATACTCAAAATATTTCTCCAAGTGATTTAGGTTGAACTCCATCTGAAAAAATCTGTTACTGGGGATCGACGTCTCGTCAATTTTTCACATGCCTGCTGCGCACCAAGCCGCAAAATAAGGGGAGAGAGACTGCCCGTGATATCTGCTCAATAAGCGCGCGATAACGGTGGCGCAGAGAATAAATCGACCGGAAAAACTACGGGAACATTCGATGAAAATTTAATCTTGACATATTATTCATACACCACTTGGTCCACTGATAGATATTTATACTGTTTTGAGAAACCCTATAACGAGAGATGGATATGAATGAAGGCAACAGAACCAGATCAACCATGAGTAGGTGAATCTGGAAGTGCCCATATAATTACGTGCTCCGCTCGTTTATAATTACACCGATTTAAAGTCGCGTAATGTCAATACTACTAGTAAAATCAAGTAGACAGTTCGAGTTAGGAATAAAAGTATAGCTACGTTTGGATATTTTTCACTCATTTCTGTTCATGGAAACTCCGATTCCCAGACAAAATTTGATGCAAAAAGAAAGTCGTATTTTCTTCAAATTCGTTTTAATTGTAGAAACACTGATAGTTTAATTCTGAAATTCCGTCAAGTTGCCTTTTGTGATGAGTGTAGTTTGTCTGGTTTTCGTGAACGCAGCGTGAGAGGGGAGGGAGAATTTGACTTAATGTCACACTCAAGTTTGTTTCACTCATTTGATGACAGTCAGTTTGGTTGGTGGAGGAAGCCGGGAGATAACCACCGCCAGTCGGCAATTAAATGACAACCTTCCGCATGACAACCTTCCGCACATGAACCATCTGGGCTCGAAACTGTGCCGGTTCAGCGGTATGAGGCTAACGGTCACCAGTGAAGCACCTTAGACCACTCGGCCATCGAGGGCCCGCTATATTTATATAATAGAGTGGGGACTCTTAGCCAATTGGGGATAAGGATGTTCGTATCTAATCTCCAAAGATGTGATACAGGACTAATTGCAAACTGTCAATAAACTCATTATGACTTTCAATAAATTATAGATTCATGGCGTATATCATGCGAGGGTTTTGGTGGCAATATCTCGACAACTGAAAGTGGTAATCCGATTAAAAATATTCTCAAGAGGGCGAACGGAGTTCCAATATGCCGAACATGCGTGAACGTTCATCAATCACACAGGGCATTTCACTGGTCGAATGAAGCAGTACAGAGACAAGTTATCTAGGGTCATTACGGAAACCCATACAGGCTGTATGGAGAGCAGGTTGAGCAATTTGTTGGTCAATAAATGTTACCATGGGCGGCGTTTGTGTAAAAAAAATAGTCAATGTGTCGCGTAGGGACATTATATCCATCAAGACCGATCCCATTGTGTCGACAATGAGGTACCAAGGCCCTCTCCAAGGAACTTTTTAACTAGCATTAGCCAGCCACGCGAGAGACTTAACAAACATAACAAATCGTGCACAAAGTGAGTCGAGTGAATATCCATTGACATATATTATCACCAACCGTGAATCCGAACATGGGGACAATGAGGCCCTAAGACCCTCGAAAACTGATAATTAATAATAATTAATTAATTAACCTTTTCTTTCGCCTGTGTTGAGCTCCATTATTTTTCTTATGTACGCTTGCAGAAGTTTCAGCACGTACATCGACCATATGTTCAAGTACCCTCAACATAATTTCTTAAATTGTTTACACATATCTCGTAAGTGATTCTCCTCATACCGATAATGCAACAGTAAACGGGAAGTTCTTATTACAAGTGTTTGGAATTTATACGAGAAGGCTCTTGCCAATATGAACGCAACAATGGGTGCTTGACAGGACGCCTTTTGCGGACGGGTTCTTAAATTTGGATGTTTTGGGACTGTATTCTCGAAAATATTTACCAGAGAAGTCATTCCAGACAAAGTCAATATTCACTATAGCTCATTGCAACGAAATGACTCTATTAACCATTATTATCATTTCAGATAGCTGTGTAAATGAGAGTATAACCGTCTGACATCGATCAGTGAACGAGAATTCTCTGGCCAGTTTATTGTTCTGTTCAGTTTATAACGGGTTGCAACACATCCATCTGCCATGAACATATAGCTAATTAAAATTTCACTTCCAAATTCGTCTTCAAGTTGTGACGACATAATGCATCCTTCAATCAATTTTAAATAGGGCTGCGAATAAGAAGGATGAAATACATAAAACAGGAGAGGTACAGTATGCTGAAACAGTGGTCTAACAAAAGCCTAATGAAAAACTCCAGCTGGACCCTGACAAAAAACAAATGGTGATGGGATCACCGATAATTAGTGACGAGATCTTGTCTTCGCCACTTAATGTTGATAACAAAGGATGAAAAGGTAAGTTCGTCACCATATATTGATGAAGGGTCCTTGTCATGACCAAAGAAAGATGAGGAGCAATGAGTGTAGGTTCCCGGTCATAACCATTTACTGGTGAGGCTCCCATCACCGTTTTTGATGACACACATCTCCATTATTCTCACTGTGTACTAAATTTAGTAATGGAATTAACCCATTATTGTCGACGTCCGAAATCATTTTAAATGATGACTAAATAGTTCACCGTGATAACGGCCACTTCGCTTGTTCATTAAAGAATTCCGATATATTAACACTATGTAATAGTCTGTTTACTGTAGACACTGCAACAAATAATATATTATTCCATATGGATTACCAAGAAAAAACCCAGTGCCAACCTATCAAAACGATCATTATAACGTAAATTCGTTTCGCCTTTTGAATAATCAACTAAATGGTGAGCTGTAAACTCTCTATATCATATATATAGCGCAAAATGACGTGACCAATCGTGAACGCGAGAAAGTTTGACTTACACTTTTCATTTCTTACAGTATATATATCTTGGTGTATAACACGCAGGTGTTAGAAAACATGTCATCAATTTATATGCGTTTATTAGACAGACCGAGTTAACAATATATCAAGTTGGAATCGTATACGTTCGGTTATTTCGTGATACTTATTGGCTTGAAGCTCAGATTACGTGTATCTATGCTTGAAGTTACATTTTTTACTCCCCATTTGCCATACACGTGAATGATTTGTAGGTCTCGAACACCGTCTGTCTCTCAGTATTGCTTGTTGACAGTATGTCTTGAAGATTATATGTCTTATAAAAATAAACTAAAAGATTGTAATACGGATCATAATAATAATAGAATACAAATCAATACTTGGTTTGATAATTATAAAAATCTCCATTGTACAATGTTTCTACTGATAGGAAATTAGCTGTTGAGAAGGAACTGAAGAACTTGGAGAATCGGTCCTCTCCACCGATGTCTAACCTGAATCACCCCGTAACAGAAAAGGAGATTGCTGAAATCATTAAATCACTAAAGCGTAACAAAGCATGTGGTGGTGATAGCATTAGTAATGAAATGATTACGTCTGCTTATCCCCATATAAAAGAAGTTATGTTAATGCTATTCAATAAGGTTCTTTCATTGGGCCAGTTTCCCAAAGTGTGGGCCACTGGTTCAGTTGTTTCTGTCTTGAAAAGTGGTAACCCTCTTGATCCTAACAATTACAGAGTTATTACCCTCAATAGCTGCATTGGTAAGATATATTGTTCCATACTAAATAATAGATTGATAGATTTCTCAGATAGAAATGGTTTAGTCGCCAAATCCCAAGTGGGCTTCAGAAAAGGTAGCAGAACGGCAGACCATTTATTTGTAATGAAAACTTTAATTGATAGATACTCTCGTCAAAACAAAAGGCTGTGCGCATGCTTTATTGATATTAAAAAAGTATTTGACTGTTTGGCACCAAGGGCATTTCCTAAAATTACAGAAATATGGTATTTCGGGAAATATATACGACTCCATCAAACAGATGTATTTTCTCAGTGAGTCTCGGGTAAAGTCTGATTTATGTATGAGTGACACATTCCCTTTTGCTGGAGGAGTGTTTCAGGGCAATGTTTTGAGCCCAATCTTATTCAACCTGTTCATTAATGATTTATTAACGGGACTAAACAGCCCCAACTGTAATTCACCCCGTACCTGGGATGAACATGTGTCAAATTTAGCCTATGCTGACGATTTTGTACTTTTGTCTCTGAATAGAGACGATCTGCAGCTAAAACTTGATTGTCTTGAAAAGTATTGTTAAACTGGGGGTTGTCTGTTAACATCAAGAAAACAAAAGTTGTTACTTTTGGGTGTAATAGGAGTATCATCTATAATTTTCATATTGGGAAGGACCAGATTGAATGTGTTAATAAATACAATATCTAGGTGTCGTACTTCACGGAAATGGTCATTTCAGTTTTGATTTTTATATCCTCACAAACCGAGCAAAAAAGGCAATTTCTCCTTCAAAAATGCAATAGACCTGAAGGAGTTAGATATCTCATTAGCCGGCAAACTATTTGATAGTCTAATTCGACCCATTCTACTTTATGATTCAGAATTATGGATTGGCTACCTGGACAATCGAATTGTACATAACAAATTCTGTAAACAGCTTCTTGGGCTTCATTCTAAAGCAGTCAATTTTGCTGCATTAGGTGAGCTTGGAAGAACACCAATTGATCTTTATGCAATTCTAAATAGTGTAAATTTCCTTTTACATATTATGTCTGCTGAGCGAACCTCGCTTTTATATAAAGCTTATCTAGAACAAACAGAAGAATGTAGAAATGGAAAAAGCAGAGGTTATTTGAAAAAGTTAGTACTGTATGGATGATCACTTTGTTGAAGTTTAATCCTAAGAATAGGAGGTAGCAGACCGGTATTGTCTAGAGCGAACATACAATACCTCTCTGCTGGCTGTAATCACATAGCTCTCATTGCTGGATACATAAGAAGATATTTCTTGTCATTTAGAAAGTCTGGTATAACAATATTTCCGTTCTTTTGGGGTTACACTCTCTTAGTATGGCACAGTTTCTAGTGCTGACAATTGATCGAGTACCATGCGGAATTCGAACCAGCGACCACCAGAGTAAGGCACCCAACCACCAGCACTATATTCCTATATGCCAATAAAGAAACTATTTATACTAGGAGAGAGTACTAGGAGAGAGTCCGTCCGTCCGTCCGGCCGTCCGGCCGTCCGTTTGTCTGTCTGTATTGCTTGTTAATAAAAGAATTATAACCAGGCTTCCTTAATTCCAACCTCCAAACAGGTCGATCGACATAGTATAAGGTGATATAATCGTGTTTGAAGGTTATCTAAATTCATATAATAAATGCACCTGGCGATGGGTCAGAAGCCTCCTGAAGATGACTGACCTTTACCTATTTTATCTAGGTCAAAGTTGAGTACTGGAGACAAATTTTGAAGGATTACATCTATAAGAAGATCCTTTGTTGTCCTTTAGAAATTGACCGTACAACAATATGTTTGTTAGTTTAGCATCACACTCTCTTAATATAGCAGAGTTTCTAGTTCTGAAAAATCAGCAATGGGAGCTATGTGATTACGGTCATCAGAGGGATATTGTATGTTCGCTTTCGACAATACCTGCCTGCTACCTCCTATTTTTGTGGGAGTCTCGCTGGTCGAGTTGTTTAGATCGCCGTCATATATAGTGTTGGCGGTTGGGTGTCTCACACTGGTGATCACTAGTTCGAATGTTGCATTGGTCTCGAATAATTTTAAGCTCTAGAAACTTTATACTAAGAGAGTGCAATCCCAAAAAAACGAAAATATTGAGATTACTTCTGGACTCAAATTTATACTACATTATGCAACTGGCGATTGGTTAGAGGATTTTCCAATTTAATTGACCTTGACCTATATTATCAAGGTCAAGTTCTAGCTGTTTCAGTATTTCGATGGATCATGACTAGACTCTTCAATTTACACTAAAGTACATATACAACTGGTGATTTATCAGGAGCCGTTTCAGTTTGACTGACGGCCTATTTTACCTAGGTCAAATTCTAGTTATTGCAGTATCTCGAGGGATAATGCATGACTCGATTCTTCAAATGCTCACTACAGTACATATGCAAATGGTGATTAATTAGAAGCCTATTCAAGTTGACAGGCCAACTCACAATTCCAACTATTATACACGAGAGCAGATATTGTGAAATCGATATATCCATGCATACTCTTCGTTTTACGAGTTGGATAACCGGGGAATCTTAAGGTTACTGTAACGGTCGAAGCTTCAAAATCTCGATTTTTTGTTGTCTTATACCAGAGTACACAGTCAAACCTACAACTTTGGGGAATCAGAAATTATGAAAATTAGTGCTTTGTAGTCAAAAAAATAGAACTTTTTAAAACTCAAGCCATTCATGGTGCAGTAGTGCTGATTGGTTTTTGGTCGTTTTCTCCGTTTAGTTTTTCGCCAAAAAGTGGGTTTTCCCGTTCTAATTTCTCTCTTGATATTTGATGCACAAACATGAACTTTGGACACAATATTTCAATCATGTAGATCTTCACAAATTTGCAAGTTCGGCCCTGTTCATGAATTATTTATGATTTAGTGGAGAGCGGTCGAGTTTTGTAGTTTTTTTCCCAATTTTTCAACTTTACACGACGATAAAATAATTTCTAGGCCCTAACTAAAAAATCGACCATAGAGGTCCATGTCCCCCGCTAGCAGCACCAGTTATGGTGGATTACATCCACCATAACTGGGGCTGCTGCTGCGGGGGCCATGGACCTCTATGGTCGATTTTTTGGGGTCGATGATATCTCATATCATTGATAAGAGTATGATTTGAAAATGGAGATATCGCTGATGAGCTTAACATAATCTAATACAGCAGATGGCACCCATATTGGATTATGCACATCCATAAAACATAATACATGACTGTCCTCTCACTAAGGTCAAGGGACTCCCCAAGTTTGAAGTAGATCAGTTGAATCGTACTCCAGCTATTGTCCGGACAAGATCAAACTGCTTAAAATCCAATGAAATCCAGTATGGCCGATGGTGGCCATATTGGATTAAGCACGTCCTTGAAAAACAATCCTAATCCTCCTCTCAACAATGTCAAGGCACTCCCCAGGTATGAAGTAGATCGGTTGAATCGTTCTCGAGTTATTGTCCAGACAAGATTCAACTGCTTACAATCCAATATGGCTGACGGCGGCCATATTAGATTACGCACATTGCTGAAAAACAATCCCAACCGTCCTCCCACCAATGTCAAGGCACACCCCAAATTTGAAGTTGATCGATTAAATCGTTCACGAGTTATTGTCCGGACAAGAAAATCTAAGATCCAACTGCTTATAATCCAATATGGCTGACGGTGGCCATATTGGATTATGCACATCGCTGGAAAAAAATCCAAACCGTCCTCTCACCGATGTCAAGGCGCTCCCCAAGTTTGAAGTAGATCAGTTGAATCGTACTCCAGTTATTGTCCGGACAAGATCAAACTGCTTAAAATCCAATGAAATCCAGTATGGCTGATGGTGGCCATATTGGATCAAGCACGTCCTTGAAAAACAATCCTAATCCTCCTCTCAACAATGTCAAGGCACTCCCCACATATGAAGTAGATCGGTTGAATCGTTCTCGAGTTGTTGTCCGGACAAGATCCAACTGCTTATAATCCAATATGGCTGACGGCGGCCATATTAGATTACGCACATTGCTGAAAAACATCACAACCGTCCTCTCACCAATGTCAAGGCACACACAAAGTTTGAAGTTGATCGGTGAAATCGTTCATGAGTTATTGTCCGAACAAGAAAATCTAAGATCCAATTGCTTATAATCCAATATGGCTGATGGCGGCCATATTAGATTACGCACATTGCTGAAAAACAATCCCAACCGTCCTCTCACCAATGTCAAGGCATACTTCAAGTTTGAAGTTGATCGGTTAAATCGTTCACGAGTTATTGTCCGGACAAGAAAATCTAAGATCGAACTGCTTATAATCCAAAATGGCTGACGGCGGCCATATTTGATTACGCACATTGCTGAAAAACAATCCCAGCCGTCCTCTCACCAATGTCAAGGCACACCCGAAGTTTGAAGTTGATCGGTTAAATCGTTCACGAGTTATTGTCCGGACAAGAAAATCTAAGATCGTACTGCTTATAATCCAAAATGGCTGACGGCGGCCATATTGGATTACGCACATTGCTGAAAAACAATCCCAACCGTCCTCTCGCCAATGTCAAGGCACACCCCAAGTTTGAAGTTGATCGGTTGAATCGTTCACGAGTTATTGTCCGGACAAGAAAATCTTACGGAATTACGGAATCACGGAATTACGGACACCGGTGTTTCTAAGTCCCCCCCCCCCCTACTAAGTAGCGGGGGACAAAAAACTGAGGCAACCGATTTTTATTCAAATGGAAAAGTCCATTATTCCAAAAAAGCAAGTTTGTTTGATGACAACTGAGAGGGTTATTAGCGCGTGATTTTTGAGGACTATGCTTTTCTAAATAACATCATTTATCTTCAAAATAAATCGATTCATGTAATAAATTCGAGACAGCTATTTATTTATCTAAATTCCTTGAATCAAGGGCTTTCAGAAAATGTATAGATTGTATGGATACAAAAAGCACTGCCCCATAATTAAGCAAAATGTGATACGTACATGCACACAACTGGGACCCGATACAGTAACCTTAATACGTTTAGGACAGACTAGTACCACTAACATTCACCTTGAGTTGAAGAATCTGATTTTTACATGTTTTGGTGAAGACACGAAAAAGTGAGAATATCTACGAACAATCTTGTAAGCAAAACAATTCGGCTTAAGGTTGCAGTATCCCTACCGCTAAGATTTTCTATACCTTATCAGGTGTTGTGCAGTTGAATTACAATCAATTAAGTCACCAAAGCGAGTTATATATTTTCAATCAGGAAATCAGAATTTAGTGACTACTTATTCTTCTGGTTACAACGAATGAATTATTTGAACGAAAATAGTCCGGTTTTTAATTTAACCGACAAATGTCGTCGCTGATAACTGAATATATGAATAAAAAATGTTTGAACTTTTAGATTCATATAATATACTTTTCTCTCTCTCCCCCCCCCCCTTATTTAAAAGAAATCGTACTGAAAATGATTTTATGACTGTTCAAAATAAATAAAAAAGTGACCCTGTTGAACCAAATCACGGCTATAGAACGGAGACAAACTGAGGCATTTTCAGTTAAATTTATATGTACAACGTTGTGTCTAAAGTTCATGGTTTTACGTAAAATACCACAGGAGTTATTAGACGGTTAATCTAACATGGTAAAAACCTTGAAGGAGAAAACAAGCAAAACTACCGAAGGGCGATTTTCTTCAATTTATAACCAGTGGTGCTTCAACCAAGTTAAGCCACTATAACCCCCTATAAATATTATTTGTTGAAAAGTTTGAAGAATGTTAATTACTTTTCATCAACATGAATTAGATATACATGCGTGGATCACATGCAGTGTTCATAATCCAGTCTTAAGTGGGTTTCTCCAGATGTCTTGTCCAACAGCTCATTTTCAAAAAATGATTGTCCGTATAAACAAATATTTTTCATGATTCCTGTCAAAATAATTATTTGAAGCCTGTTATATACTGTCGCATACTAGCTTCCTCCACCAACCAAACTGACTGTCACCATATGACAAGAAGTGGTTGTAATACTTTTCAAACGGGGAATGTACGAATAACCATTCCAATATTCAATTTTGAAGATGTCATACAGGGGTAATGTTTGAGTCTCCAGGGGCTGGGGGCGGTGTGGTTCGGTCATTCAAGATATCCACACGAAGAATCGGTTAAATCATCACACAGTCCCGTTCTATAATAAGATTATAATAGTATAATGCGTGTGTCGCTCCGAAGATTGATATAATGTTGATAAACGGCATGTCTGCTCAATCCAACGTCACTGACTAATAATCTCCCTAGGACGTATAAACATAGAAGAAATCCCAAGGACGCAGGTCTGAGGGTTTTCACAATTTTCGAAACATCGACAGATACTCGAACTTTTTATAATCACAGAGTTGACGTAGACAGCGAATTATTCACCAAGGTCGGTAACAGATAATGGTAGGCTTGTTTCCTGAGTGATTTCCATGTTTCGACTGCACGAAAACAGCTTTTTCCAGATAATAGAAGTATGATTATAGTGTTATTTTCGTACCGAAGAAGCTAGTTGGTAAACAGGAAAAAGCATTCTTATAGAAAATGCATTTGGTTCAAATCTCACGTCGATATAACGAACTAGATATTAGCAGATCAATGCCATCTTTCACAGTTACATCTTTGTATTTATTACCCAATTTGAAGGTAAATTAAGGCAACCAACGAATCAGCCCACAGACCAAGTACGTGTTTTGGTCTAGGTTTGGAGCGGGCATTTCATTGAGGTGCGTGTAAAGGAAGACGATGAGAGAAGACTCGTCCAACACGTATAGATTAAGTTTATCACTATAAGTTATATGAGCATAATGCATGAAACTGGTTTTGAACACCGTATTAGCCAATCAGTGGCCTAGAATGGAGCCAAAGGTAACCCATCCATGTCCAGAAAACATTATCCGGATGTAGGCGCGGACGTAGGCGAAAGCACACCGTGAGTACCCCAATTCGATTGGCCGATTGTTCGACCGCTGATTGGTTCTTTTCTCGACCGCTGATTGGCTCTTTTTTCCCGACCGCTGATTGGTCCAAATGGAACTGCCCATCCTTCCCAGGTTCATTTACAATCCCCTTTTTGGGGGTTCAAGCTTTGTATATATTGATTCCGCAACATTGTCTCATTGGACATTGAACCATTTGACCTGGATGTGACCTTTGTCCCGCGCGCGCACAGCCGGTGATGACGCGCGCGCACGTGCTGCGGCCGGAAAACCTGCGCGCGCGGGCGCTGGGGGGCCGGGCCAGCGTGCGGGCCGGGAAAGTTGGAAGTCGTGTTTGAGCATTCACCCAAATCGGAAGTGACGTCACACACACACACTTGCGCAACCCCAGTACATGACAAACACAGACAAGTCTGGACATGTCGAAAGGTCACGCCTCATTCACCCAAACCGGAAGTGACGTCATTTTTACATCCGGGACTTTTGACCTGCGTCACGTGATATGCAAATTTCTGAGGTCAAAGATCAATAGGGCTCGCCTAGACCCCAAAAACGTCTATGTCCATGCCCTTGGGCTACCGCGCATGCGCAGAATGATGATATTTCAACCCACACCCACGCCATCAGAGGCTCCATCACATAGGCTTCACATGGATACCTCACACGACCCATTCGAACCGTGAATAGCCCATCTCTAACCCAAACACACCCACACACACACACCCCCCAAAAATGCCTGCTTTCTATACTACGGCCAGGCTGCGCATGCGCAGACTATTGAACACGGACGAACCATTAGTGTAGTCAAGTGCTCCTGCATGAGAGCTTCAAAATAAGACCTCACTCGACCCCATTGGGCCATTAGGGACTCACCTAGACTCCAACATGTCCACCCCGTATGGTCCTATACACCCATAGCCATGTAGTGTAGGCCTATGGGCCTACCCAGGCCTCGGTGACTTTTTTTCAAAAATTTCACCGTTTCGTGCCGGGACACTTCCTATCGTGTTCTAAATGACGAGACGTGAAAAACAAATCCAAACAACCCTACCGCAAATGTATAGAAGTAGGTTTCCCATGGGGACAAACATCGGTCCTATACCCCAGTATGAGCCTATATGGGTCTATATGGGTCTCGGTGACTTTTCTCAAAAATTTCACCGATTCGGTCCGCGACACTTCCTATCATGTTCTAAATGACGAGACTAAGAAAACGAGACTCCACAACCTATACCGCAAATGTCTAGAAGTAGGTTTCCCAGGGGGATAAACATTGGTCCTATACCCCCCAGTATGGGACTATATGGGGCTATATCGTACTTTTTCAAAAATTTCACCGATTCGCCCCGCGACACTTCCTATCGTGTTTGTCTTGATGAGACTAAGAAAACGAGACCCCACAACCTATATCGCAAATGTCGAGAAGCAGGTTTCCCAGGATGGTCCTATACCCCCCATACCCCATATAGGCATTTTCACGTAATTTAGAATAAAGTCCGTCTTCCGTATTTTTTCAGGAAAAATTTTACATACACCCACCCTGGAACTAGGGGGAGATAACTCTATTGATAGGCAAGCCCCGTTAAGCCCGGCGACCTATATACCCCCCCCCCCCATACCCTATATAGGCATTTTCCCGGATTTTTCGATGAAGTCCGTGTTCCGGGTTTTTTCAGGAAAAATTTTACATGCACCCACCCAGCCCATCAGATGCCCCCTCACCTAGGCTTCACTCTTCTTACCTCATACAACTCCATTGGACCATTAGGGGCTCCCCTAGATCCCAACACGTCTATTTCCATACCCTTGCGCCACCGCGCATGCGCAGAATGACCCTATTTCAACCCCACACCCAGCCCATCAGATGCCCCTTCACGAATGCTTCACATTGATACCTCATATGACCCCATTGGACCATTAGTGGCTCCCCTACATCTCAACACGTCTATTTCCATACCCTTTGGCCACCGCGCATGCGCAGAATGCCGATATTTCAACCCCACACCCAACCCATCAGATGCCCCCTCACATAATCTTCACTTTGAAGCTTTTTCCCGAGACCGCATCACCGCCAAAACCGCACTACCGCGGATGAATTCGAGGTCAAAGGTTGCCGGAACTATAGCCTAGATAGATCAGTACATGCCTTGATCTGTCCGAGTTGTCTCCCTTGCATCCAAAGTGTACAGATGGCGCCACCATAGAAAGTTGTGACGTCATAGTTACATCCGGGGAGGATGTTACTCAGTTTATTCCCTACCTACTACTCATGCTCGGCTTAAGTGGAATTTAAAGCGACCAAACGTAACGGTGTGTGAGCGATATTGTCACTGAGTTCCACACCATAAATTCATTGACCGTCTGAGGATATTGTCCTTGCATTGGCCAGAATAAACGTCACATGAGATGCCATCAGGCCATACTCGACTACTTTGCAAACCTCGATCTTTTGTATCAGTTTCCCCAACGTTGTACCGCGCGAGGTACTTTGCTCCAAACGGATTTTTTGAAGGCTTATAAGCCAAGGATGAAACGCCGTAAATATGAAATTATTGGTGTGGCAATAACAATGCGGATGCGGACGGGCAGTCAATCAGCACAATTAGACAAATAAGCTTATACTTTCAAATTATGGCCGAGTTTTGTCAAGCAAGGCAATTAGCCGTCAATGAAATTTGACGTTCCTTGATTTCCGCTTCAGAAATATTGTTGATTGAGGCCCAGCAAAAAAGAAATATTTTAGAGATTGAGGAATTGTTAAAAAATCACTAGAACTGTCGTTGATTAGTCTAAATATGAAATGGTGGATGTTGCATCAACTATCTAAAAGTAGAACCCCCGACTTCGAACATCTGGCTACCATTCCAAAGTGACTATTGACTATACTGCTGGACTTAATTTTATTATAATACAACACAGGTCCTAAAGAATATGACCGGGAAGTATGGAAAAAACGAAGACATTGGAGAGACTTCCCCCACTTAGGATGAATCGGTTGGCCTTACCGAGAGGAAACCAGGAAATCTGCTAATTATTCTTGTTGTCACTCAATGGAAAAAAAAGACCGGCAATGTAATCAGACATATGCTGAGTTCGAGTGAATCGGCTATCCTTGTGACTATAGAAAATGGGGTCATAAAAGTATAGGTGCACTAATCATTACATGTATAGGGTAAACAATATTGTTATTGCAGGAAGTATTTTCCCCTCGGAACCTCAATCACAGAGAGACCTTCGACTTCTATGGCAAATGTGCCAAGTTCAAGGAAGTTTTTCCGAGTTTGATGAACCTTTTACTACTGTGTAAACGGATAGCAGGATAGATCGATGCGGACGTTACACATAGATCATCTCATTTTAGCGTCATAGAAATCCAATTATCTTCTTCGTGGCGGTTCCACAACACATGAATATACACAGCGTTATATTCTTGCTAAACCAAGAGTCGAATTTGTTGAAAATGTTCGCAAGACTATCAGACATCACGTGGACAATACCATCATCAGCATGAAAGTGTACAGAGAGAACAAAATATATGAATGCCTACTACCAAACAGGTAATTTGTCCTGAAATAAAAACGATACGGTTATTCGCTTAAGATGTTCCTACTTTCCAACGTCATGAGCATCAGAACTCTCATTTTCACAACGCCAATAGCAGACATCCTCCAAAATGCAGGTCTGTTGTCTCAGTACCAGCCCCTGCACTCAGATTAGGGTACAGTTACAGTTAACAAACCGTTTAAGGTAACGGCCATTAAACGAACAGCGTTGAAGCGTCCTTTGGCCAGATTCACAGACGAGCCGATTTTATAATGGGACTACGCTGTAGAACGGTCTCGTTGATGTGGTCGCTGAAAGAACGGCGTCTTCCCAGTCAAAACAATTACGGCTATTCACAAATTGAATTCAAAGGGAATGAAATATACGACATATTGCTGGCCTTTCTTGAATTCAAAGGGGATGAAATATACGACATATTACTGGCCTTTCATTTTTTCAAATATGGGCATATTCGGAAAGGTCACGTGGTGACGAAGACTGTTCGGAAAGCCTATTAATAAACGACTGATCTTAGTTCTGACGAATTCGTCTTCTGTCTTGGGTCGGCGTTGTCAGACGAACCATGACCGGGGATGATGATAGCAGAGCCCATTTCAACCACTTCCGGTGAATATGTTAAACGGAGGGATGATTAACAGATGATTAAGTTGTCTGATCAAAGTGAACGTGGCATATTGTCATGTGATGACTTTGTGGTCAGATAAAAACAAACAAGCTATCTGATTGATCAGCCAACCCTTAGTGTTTCCTTTGGTGAATGTAATTTACAGTTGCCGTCCCAGTGATGACACTGGTTTCAGTGGGGATACAGTTCGCTATTTTGAAATATAGAAATATATATATATTTCAAGCGAAAACCGAATCGAAATTACTTGTATACATTTGGTGACGTCAAAGAGACCCAAGGTACAAACTTGCGTGATCCTTTATCCATTAATACTTAAACACGGGATATATATCACTACAATATGAGGATACTGCACTGGTCATTGGGTATCATTGGTTACAACATGTACACCGCTGTGAGAATATCAACCTTCACATCAGATTTCACATTTCATGTTTCGCCATCGTCATTGCGTGTTGTCACTAATCATAAGGGCGATACAAGAATTTTACAATTGATTGTATCAATAAATAATATTTAATGGGAATTCAGTAATAAAGGCACAGGGTGTACAAAGAGTATTAAGGATACTGAAATATTTTTTACCCAGTTAAAATATTCAACAACTTCCTTCTTTTGGCAAAATCAATTTGAAATTCCAATTCTAAATAGTGTAATTTTAGGTTTAAATCTATTTTTCTGAGGTTCGTCTTCACCACTAACATAGGTGTGAAAATTAAAGGCATTATGGCGCTAGCGCCTGATTGCCCAATTGTCCATTTTGATGGGTTGTGTATGGTAGAGGTAATTGGCTAGCCCAGCCAGGAAATCGCCTTACCCAAAACTGATACGCGGATCAAAGAATTAAATAAAGTATTATTATCTATCTACCTGGTTTCCGGCCGTATGTTCTTGCCTGTAAGTACGAACACATTTTCCACTATACCTAAGGTAATAATGTTAACCCAATTTGGCCTATGGGGAGGGAATTATGGCCTCCCTTACCAAGCTTTCCCCGCTATCTCCGAAACGACGAAAAAATGAATGCTGACCCTCCGCGAATTTTATCATATTGGGGTCATGTTTAGTCAATTTGCATAACCGTCCGAGTAGAGTATCGTGGGTAAATTCACGATGGCGGTTATGTGGGGTACCAGAAAAAAAAATATGATATTTTCATCATTTTTTTCAAAATTCCTGCCTTTCTTCCTGAAAAATTGGGCAAAAAGTATTTTTTGAAGGCGACCATCTTGGAATTTTTTTATATTTTATGGTAGAGCTTGACCCAAGGGTTAAGTGCGTGTCAAGTTTTAGTCCCCTAGCTCAAGCGGTAAAACAAATAATTAGGGGAGGGGGGCCTCCTGCCCCCCCCCCCCCCCCCACCCCCCCCCAGGCCTGGACAGGGTCCCAAAAAGCCCAGGCCAGATAGGGTTAAACGTATTCTTCGGAGTTTTAGTTGACCATTAATGCTGAAGTATACAACGATATACCTTTTCATTTCCAGTCTATCGGCTTAGGATTGGATACCAAGAATCTCCATTGATTATGCCCATTAAAAGGGAAAGAACGCCTGCTCATTTTCATGCTTCAAATAATTCAAAGAGCAACAAAGAGATACGCTGCGATTATCACGCAAGTATCAGTAATAAGAAAGAATACAAGATGCTAGATGTCATATTATGTCGCCAGGAAATTTTGCTAGAGAGTAGGATCGAGTTACCAGTCACCAATACAGACTTCTGTCATGTGCGTGCCTGAAAACCAAGCGAACACATTTAAGCCTTTTGTTAGTACATTATTATCCTTTGAAAGCATTACCATGCCGAGGCAGTTTTCTTCATGTTTTGTAACGTGTATGGGCAGAAAACCTTTTTCGCAGGATCTAGTTAATAATACCAGGCGAAATATAACGATACGCAAAAAGTAATAATAATAATAATAACTATGCCCAAATT